>OVBA01000009.1:137808-188740 GCA_900406435.1 Lepidium aucheri | reverse complement strand
AAAATTTTTTTTTGTTAAAAATAAAATTTTAACCAATTAAGATTTGATTTTTGTTGGTTTAGAAAGACCAATTAAAATTTGATTTTTGCTGGTTTTGAAAAAAAATCTTTAACCAATTAAGATTTGATTTTCATTGTTTTTTTAAAAAAATAAATCTTTTGTTGAGATTTTTATAAGAAATTAGTTTTTTTTTGTATTTTCATAAGAACCTTAATTTAAATATTATTGTTCAACACAATAGAAAACAACAAAAAAAAGTATTTTATTGAAATATTTCTAATTCAAATCCAAATACCTTATATTCAGGAAAAAGCAAACAAATGATATCCCTAATTCTAATAGAACAATAATTTTAATTGAAGTCGATATAAAATATATCTCGGGACAAATTTAATAGCACCAAAGACTTTCGGTACTCTTTTTTTTTCTCGATTTTTCTTTTTCTTCATCGTGTTGAAATATTAGTTATATTAAATATCAGTTTTGTTAATCAACAAATACATATTAATAAGATGATTATACATACATTTATATTAGTATATACTTGCTGAATTGATTAAAATATTAATAAATAAAAATATGTGTCAAACTGATATAATAAAACAAAAATATGCATGAATTTACAAACTTAAATGAGTACGAGTTTAAAACTATATATTTATATTAATATATACTTGATAAATTACTTATGATATTAATAAATAAAAATATGTGTTATATTGATAATGTATAACACAGCAAAATTAAACAGATCTTAAAACCTAAATAAATACGGGGTCAAAATCCTAAATAAATATGAGTCTAAAAATTAAATTATAAACGAGCCTAAAACATAAATGAACATAAGTCAAAACGTAAATAACACGAGTCAAAAAAATTTATATGAAAAATTGTAATGCATCAAAACTTAAGTAAACAGAAATAAAAAATATATATTTCGTGTACAAGAGATATTGGTAATCACTATAAAGTTAATTTTAATATCATATATATATCTAATTGAGTAATTAATAAATTTACACATACAAATCAAACCATAAATAAATAAATAAATAAAACAAATATTATTTAATTCGTGCATAGCACGGGACATCATCTAGTTTGTGTATATATACAAGTGAGGTAAAAAGTAAGTGGATTTTGAAATAATAGTTTCCAAAATAAATATACATATATTTTTACAAATTATTAAAGGTTAAATATATAATTTTACACATTCCTCTACTGTTTTCGCTATATGAAGATAAGCACCTGTATTTTGAAAAATAATTAATAGAAGTAGTTATGATTTTAATAAATACTAATGAATAAGCAAATTATAAAAAAAAAAACAAAAAGAGGCTGACAAGTTATAAAGACAAGATGTCTTGGACGGTGAGCTTTTGGTCCATTTTCGTCATCCTTTGTGTCTTTCTCCACGTTGGATTCGACTCATTTGCTATATTGCTTTTCGAAATACTTCAATGATTTAAAGTAGGCATGGGCTTTCGGAACGAGTTGGTTCGGATTATCTGGTTATCTAGTTTTTTGAGTTTTCGAAATTAGTTTTGAATTAAACCAAAATAAATTTTTGGTTTAGTTCGGTTCCTTAGTCAATTATATTGGTTTGTTCTTTTGGTTCTGGTTTTTAGATTATTAGGGTTTTTTTTTGGGTTTTTTTTGGTTTTTTTGTTGTTTTGATTTAAAATATATAACAATTCAATTTTTTTTAAAAAAAATTGGTTTTTCTTAAATTGATTGGTTCTAGGTAACCAAATCGACCGAAATGAAAACCGAATTCAAAATTAAAATAAATTCTGATCGGTTTTTGATTAAAACCCAAAATTAGACCGAAAATCAATTCGGTTCGGCTAGTTTAATCCAATTCAGATTAAACCGTAAGTCCAAGGCTAATTTAAAGTGGTTACTAAAGTATTTGTTCATTTTACTTATTATTTATAGACTTAAAAAAATCAAAAGGTAGCTAAGATCTAAGTGGTTTTGTTAGTTTGCTCTTGATTTAGTTTGTCACCAGATAATGATCGAATCTCATCGATTCAAATAAAAATAATTTGACTATGAATTAAAATTTATCGATGTAGTTATTATTATAAAAAATATATAAGATTCACAAAAAAAATCAAAAGTTGCTTATCGCTTTTGCATACAAAATTCAAATTACATTTGGCTTATGGAGTTTTTTTTGCTTTGAAGATTTAAGAAATATAGTGTGACATTTATTGTGCAGAGATTCAAAAGATAGTGGCTACTCTAAATTACTGATAGACATTTTCGCAAGAATTTGTTAAATTCTTAAACTTTTTTTCATTTTTTTCACTTCACTAAATTCCAAAACTCTTAATAGAAAAATAGATTGGTTAACTAGAATTGTTCGTAATTTGTTTAGAAATTGTTTTTTTTTATCTTTTTTGGATTGAAAAAATTAATATAATTTATATGTTGAAAAAAAAAGAAAAAAATATATCAAAAGGTCATGTTTTCTTTTGCAGGAAATAAACATAACGTTTGGAGTTAGTTTAAGATTCATTTATGATTATAGTCTTATAGAATAAATTTAAAACGTGACTTCGAATCAACTGGTCGCTATGTTGCCAATATTGAATTAACATAAAGTAAGGTCTGTGTCTTAGTTTTTGTTTGTAGTTTCTAGAATAAGACGTAACAACATGATTAGAGATAAGTCAACACTCAACAGCCACCTACCTAACAATTCAATAGTTTAGTTTTTTTGGTATAAACAATTTAATAGTTCCAGATCGATTTTATGCCCCAAAGATTATATTATTTAGAAATCGTTTCATAATGATCCTCCACATGCTTTAAAATTTAATAGTCAAATCTGATCATATATTAAATTCTTTATATTAATGCCAAGTAAAACTATATAACATCACTCTGATTTAATAGTTCCAGATCGGTTTCATGCCCCCAAAAATTATATTAATATTCATCAGAAATCGTTTTGTAACTATCCTTTACGTATGTCTTTCCCATTTTAATTAGTCAAAGTTGATCTTATATTATTAGAAAAACCAAGTGAAGTATTATATTTGCAAGTGAAGAGGCCCATTAATGCTTAATGAAGATAGGCCCAGTAATGCTTAATGAGGATAGGCCCACTAATGCTTGATGAAGATAGGCCTCTTAATGCTTAGTGAATATAGGCCCACTAAGGCTTAAGGAAGATAGATCTTATAATGTTTATTAAAGATTAGCCCAATAATGCTTGATAGGCTTAAATTTTTTAATAAAGATAGGCCCATTAATACTTAATGAATATAGGCCCACTAAGGCTTAATGAAGATAAACCTAATATTGTTTTATAAAGGTAGGCCCACTAAGGCTTAATGAAGATAGATCTAATAATGCTTAATGAAGATTAGCCCAATAGTGTTTGATAAGCTTAAAATGTTTAATGAAGATAGGCCCATTAATCCTTAATGAATATAGGCCCACTTAGACTTAATGAACATAAACGTAATATTGTTTAGTGAAGGTAGGCCCATTAATGCTTAATGAAGATAGGCTCAGAGGATAGGCCCAGTAATACTTAATGAGGATAGGCCTAATAATGCTTGATGAAGATAGGCCCTTTAATGCTTAGTAAATATAGGCCCACTAAGGCTTAAGATATATCATAATTTTTATTGAAGATTAGCCCAATAATGTTTGATAGGCTTATGAATATAGGCCCACTAAGGCTTAATGAAGATAAACGTAATATTGTTTAATGAAGGTAGGCTCATTAATGCTTAATGAAGATAGGCCCATTAATAAAATGTTGAAGCCCATAGCGAGAGGGTAAAGACGCAACGCAAGCGGCACATCAGATACATATCCATATAGAGGACCAACCATAGAAAAGTGTGCCACGTCACTTTTGATCGTTGTATAGTAAATGACCAAAACACCCCTTAGTTGTTTTTGTTTAAAACTAGACAGTCAATGCCGTTGCTGACTCACACACTTGTTTTCACTCAGAAATTTCCAAATCAAGATCAATGTCGATGACGGTATGGGCACTCCGGCGAAATGTTCGCCGGAAAACCTACTCAATGCTTGTTAGGTTTATCTCGAGCCATGAATCCTCTGGAGGAACTTCGATTAAGGGTAAGGAGCGAAGTATTGAGAAGATTTTAGTGGCGAACAGAGGCGAGATTGCTTGCCGGATCATGAGAACAGCGAAGCGTCTAGGGATTCAAACCGTTGCGGTATATAGTGACGCTGATAAGAATTCTCTCCATGTAAAATCTGCCGATGAAGCTGTTCGGATTGGCCCGCCCTCGGCTCGTCTCAGTTACCTCAACGGTGAGACTCTCATGGAGGCAGCGGCTCGGACTGGTGCGCAGGTGCGAATTTGATTAGTCTATTGTTTAGTTCCCGAGACTTCAGTGGACTAGGAGAGCCAAATTTCTGAGATTGGAACTTTAACTTGGTACTTATCATGCTTAATGGAATAACAAGGGGATGATTAGGATCAACAGAAGTGATGAATAATTGCTAGATTTGTCTTTCTTTTTAGCTATATGTTGCGTTCATACGACTGATTCTTTATATGTGATTTAGATTCCATGAAAAGTGATTTGACGTTGCTCTTCTACTAAAAGATCATCCTTTTTCTGTAGCTTATATATTTTTTGAATTATAACTAGGCAATACACCCTGGCTATGGTTTCTTGTCGGAAAGTTCCAACTTTGCTCAACTCTGTGAAGATTCAGGTCTAACATTTATCGGACCTCCAGCATCTGCAATTAGAGACATGGGTGACAAAAGGTACCATAACAGGCTACCTATTTGCCCCATGTTTCTCTTCACAAGCTGACTTTTATCCGTAACTTCTGACTATGCTTCCCTCATGTGTGTTTATTCAGTGCATCCAAGAGAATAATGGGGGCTGCTGGCGTTCCTCTTGTGCCGGGATATCATGGCCATGAGCAAGATATTGATCATATGAAGTCAGAAGCGGAAAAGATTGGATACCCTATAATAATCAAGCCTACACATGGAGGTGGAGGAAAGGTATGTTATACTTTACTACATTGATTTTTCCAATAGATAGCTTTTTGTAATTTTCATATTCCTCATGTCGCCATGATATGTTTCCATTCATAATCAAATTACTTGGGTCTCAGTTTTAATACTCGTTCAGGAAAATGGTTCAAATTTTTTAAGTGGCGGAAATACAGATCATTGATCAATAATTTTGATACCCTTCTAACTTTCATTGGTTTTGAAGTTGATAAGCTTTTGTTTTAGGGAATGAGAATAGTGGAAAGTGGCAAGGATTTTGCTGATGCATTTCTGGGGGCTCAACGTGAGGCTGCTGCTTCTTTTGGCGTGAACACAATTCTTCTTGAGAAATATATAACTCGACCAAGGCATATTGAAGTCCAGGTAGTGGATTTTAAAATTTCATATTCTGTTGATTCTACGAAACTCTGGTTATTGCGCCTTGAAATAATAATGTATAGAAGGAAGATAGATATTATTACTTTGGTTTAAAGTGTTAACTTCTATATCTATTGGCTATTGCCATGTTCTGTTCAAGCTGGATGGATTTAAGTTACATCTATCTGGTATATAGATAGATTCTAGCTTCTGGATTTCTCGAGCATGTAATTAGATTTCCTTTTTTGTTGCTACTGCTTTTAGATATTTGGTGACAAACATGGAAATGTTCTTCATCTGTATGAAAGGGATTGCAGTGTACAAAGAAGACACCAGAAGATTATCGAAGAAGCTCCTGCGGTAATGACTGTATTTCTTTCTGTTATTGGTTTGTATTGTTTCAAGTACGATGTGGGTTTGATTGAAACTCTGCTGGTGCAGCCTAATATATCTGAAAAGTTCCGCACAAACTTAGGCCAAGCTGCTGTCTCAGCGGCACAGGTATCCCTTTAAACCTTGCTTTCACCCATTACAGATTTAGCGGTTTGTAGTGAGAAATCTTAGTTGGAAATAATTCATTACAATGGTCCGTATATTGCATTCCTTTATAGTAGACTATATGTCCCGTAAGTCTTTCTTTTCTATATTTTACATTATCTTATAGTAATATACGATCAAATATTTCACCTTTGTTAATTTGGGTTCCATTGATCTGTAGTCTTTGTCTCTTTGAAACCTCTTCTTGCTAGGCTATCTTTCACTTCATCTTCCTGAAGAAGCGCTTATATTCTGTTACCTTCTGATATTTAAAGGCAGTTGGATATTACAATGCTGGTACGGTGGAGTTTATAGTTGACACTGAGTCTGATCAATTTTATTTCATGGAAATGAACACCCGTCTCCAGGTACTCTTTTGATCCTTATATAAAATAAATTTGACCTCATTTAGTTTCGGTTATCCAAAGGACACTGATAATTCTTGTTAGGTCGAACATCCTGTAACTGAGATGATTGTTGGTCAAGATCTTGTGGAATGGCAAATTCGGGTTGCCAGTGGGGAACCTCTCCCAATGAGCCAATCTGAAGTGCCAATGTTAGGTATTGCTCTTCCTTGACAAAACGAAAAATATTCTTCTGGTTTAATTACATTCCTTAATATTTTCAAGATATTACTTCTTGCAGAAATTTAAAATTGAACAACTTTTCGTGGAAACTTAAATGTTAATTTTCTGCTTTTAGTTCTTTATTTTGATCTGCATATGTATCCTCTTGCAGGTCATGCCTTTGAGGCCAGGATATATGCTGAAAATGTTCCCAAAGGATTTCTTCCTGCAACTGGGGTCCTCAATCATTATCGCCCTGTGGCAGTCTCACCGTCAGGTCGGGTTCAAGATTGTGTATACAACTGTTAATTCTTCCATCTTACGATATAACTTTTTCTCTGTCAACATCAGACTCCATTTTTTGTCATGTTGTGAATCTTTCATGGTGGATTTTTTCTGTAACAGTTCGGGTTGAAACTGGAGTTGAGCAAGGAGACACTGTTAGCATGCACTATGATCCTATGATTGCAAAGCTTGTTGTCTGGGGAGGTAATCGTTGCGAAGCTTTAGTGAAACTGAAGGATTGCTTGTCTAAATTTCAGGTACATTCCTTGAGATCTCGTAGCAACGTTTTGAAGCTCTCTGCAGTGGCTATTATACCCTAGCATAACTTTTAGTTTTCACGGCCTTTCTTAAGAAACTTTTTGAGTTTCTTGCATGTCGCTTGTTAGTTACCACAGTAGTACAGTACTTACATGGTATCGTCGTTGGCAGGTAGCAGGTGTACCTACAAACCTAAATTTTCTTCAAAGTCTTGCTAGTCATAAGAAGTTCGCTGAGGGGAATGTAGAAACTCATTTTATTGAGCACCATAAAAGTGATCTATTTGCTGATGAAGCTGCAGAAGAAATGGCATACACAGCAGTTAAGCGTAGTGCAGCATTGGTGGCTGCTTGTGTCTCTGCAATCGAGCATTCTGCTTGGAGCGAAAGTAATTATGGTCAGTTCACAGGAGTCTTGTGTTTTCTTCACACGTTACATGACTCCCAAGCAAGCCTTAATTTATTATGCGTAAACTCATCCAGGGAAACTTCCACCGATTTGGTATTCTCATCCTCCTTTTAGGGTCCATCATGAAGCTAAACAAACCATTGAGCTAGAGTGGAATAATGAAGGTGAGGGAGTTGGCTCTAAGCTTATATCACTCGGTGTAATATATCAATCAGATGGCAGCTATCTCATTCAGGTAGTAACTCACTTTTAGACAACACCGGACCCTGTTGCTGTAGTGTATATAAACTTTAGTTTATGAATCGTGTCATTGGGATTTT
Source organism: Lepidium aucheri (assembly GCA_900406435.1). Lineage (NCBI taxonomy): Eukaryota > Viridiplantae > Streptophyta > Magnoliopsida > Brassicales > Brassicaceae > Lepidium > Lepidium aucheri. Next base: position 180,977 of record OVBA01000009.1, on the reverse strand, counting down.
GATGTTTTAACAACATTCCACGAGACAGGAAGGCAATGAGTCTCCAAGTTTAGAAGTCAGAGTGACTCGACTAGGAAAGTGCGATTTTAGAGTTGAAGCGACCGGATTGAGCATGGATGTTAGTCTAGCTGCATACTTGAAGGTAAATCATTATCATCATGTTCAAGCAACTCTTCTCACCTCTATGTCATGCTCTTTCTTTATTTCTCGAAACTGTTTCTTATGATGTGTTTTTGGTGACAGGATGGTTACAAGCATATACATTTATGGCATGGTTCAGAACACCATCAGTTCAAGCAGAAGGTAGGAATCGAATTCTCAGAAGATGAAGAAGGTGTTCAGCACAGAACCAGCTCGGAGACATCATCGCACCCTCCGGGAACCATTGTGGCCCCCATGGCTGGTTTGGTTGTTAAGGTCCTTGTCGAAAATGAAGCTAAAGTAGATCAAGGTCAACCTGTATTAGTCCTAGAGGCAATGAAGATGGAGGTTAGTAAACGAATCTTTTTTTATACCATGAATATGACAAACCGTTAATATATTGTTCAAGTTTCCTTCGTTGTGGTGGAGCAGCACGTTATGAAAGCCCCTTCCTCTGGAACCATATGTGACCTCAAAGTCAAACCGGGCCAGCAAGTTTCAGATGGTAGTGCTTTATTCAGGATCAAAGGTTAAAGGTAATATAATACTAAACTTTTTCTCCTTTACACAGTCATATGATCCTTGGATAGTCTCAACCAACTCCACCAGTTTCACAATCTTTGCAGGATAAATAACACGATTCACGATTGATTGTACCTATCCACTGGCTTACCTGAAATCTGAAAACGAGCATTTGTGTCTGTATGTATATAAACCAAAATCTTACAGAAGATAAATAAATCAAAGCTTTATCAATGTTAATGCTGCCTCTATTTAGATCTGTGTGGCTCAAGATTGGATGTTACTTATGAGTATACAAAATGGTAATTACAGTAGTAATCATGATAGACCGAGCCATTTTTTGAACACTAAACCAGCTTCTCTCTTCCTGAGCTGAGACTCGCTCTGAACTTTTGGAGCTTTGCCTTTATAAGCAGTCTTGTGATACTTAAAGAAAAGCATCCTATACTTGTACTTATCAACAAACAATTTGTCATTCTCCATCATTTCCACAACTTCATTAGCCCGGGAGAAAAAACCGCCTCTAACAAACGTATAGAGCACCGCATCGAGCAGCTCCTGATCAAACCTCATCGATGAAGTAGCTGCGGCTATGGACTTCATTTCTCCCCATAGCTCAGTGACCTCTGTGTATTTACTCCCTATGGCTGCATATCCTGTGACCATAGAATGAAAAGTCTGAGCATTTGGCGAATGCCCAAGACTTCTCATCCTCTTTAATGCCTTCTCTGCATCTTGCATTAAACCTTTTTTACTAAAGAAATGGATCACATTGTTCCAATCATGAACACCAGCCTCCAAACTCTGCCCTTCTCTGATTTCTCTCAAGAGTTTCGACATAAGCCCAGCCTCTGCGTTTCCTTCGCAGCCCTTTAATAGCTTTTCGAACTGCTGATGTCCGCCTCTTGGTATTTTTGCCTCTTTCATTTCCTTGAACACGTTGAGAGCTCCATGAGTATTGTTCTGAATAACTTGACATTGGATTAAAGCTTCATAACAGCTTGAATCTAATTGAATCCCTGCCTTTTGAGCATCTCTAAGGAGTGATGTAACTTCTCTAGTTCGGCTTGTTTTGCAGTAAGCTTTGAGGAGTGAAGAATATACCGAAGAACCGGTTCTTACCCCAGCCATACGCATCTCATCAAGTAGATCATGCGCCTGATCCAACATTCCTATAGAAATACATGCGTTGATAACATTTACCAGCATCGAGTTATCACTAGAAACAGGGGAATCATCATACTCTGCCTTTAATAGAAACTCTGCTAGCTCTTTCATCTTCCCACTTTCCAGGAATGCCTTTGCTAATTTCACATAGATCTCTTCCGTCGGCTGCAGAACACCTCGTTCTGAAGTAATTAATTTGACTTGTACGTGCAGTTTAGCCAACAACATACGAAGAACATCCTTTGCCTCAGCTTCAAGTTTCAAAAACTTCCTGTCTCTAGAGAACTCATTGTAAGAAATCATACTGTGAATAGAAATCACCTGAGTTTCGGGAGTTTTGTGTTCTTTAGCCTCTGTTCCTTCTCCGGGTAATTTTCTGAGATTTAATCTATCATCATCTGCAGTGTTAAATCCAAGAATGGCGGCTCCAAGTGAGTTCCTTGCTACTTTTCCTCTTCTTAGCATTTCCAGAACCATTTTCGAAGCAGATTCAAGATCCCCGAATTTCAGGTGACACATAAGCAAGCAGTTATAGAACTGCCAAAACTGAGAATCATTTAAGTTACAAGCTTCATCTATATGCCTCTGAAGCTTCCTCAATTCCTCTCTCCTCCCATTTCTTTCGTATATATGAGCCATTATTACTAACAAGTTAGCATCAGCTTTAACACCAATCTTCGGAATCATATCTAAAAGCTGTTCAGCTTTTCGTGTAGTCCCAAACAACAGACAACCCGCCAAAGCAATGTTCAACACTTGAGTATTAGGCTTCATCGCAAGCAAAGGTGCGTTGCTCTTCTTCCGTGGATCAACTCTATTATTCTGAAACAAGTAACCAATCTCAAGAACTAACTCAGCAGAAAGATAACTTCCTGATTCCGCAAGAGACATTTGAGCCAAAACTGCTGACCAAGCACTCACATGGGGATACTCTTCTGTCTCAACCAGCTTCCTTAAGATCGTTGATGCAGGAACAGCCATGCCTGACTTGGCGAGAGCCAAGGAGAGATATATAAGAGGTTCCTTCTCCAGCAAATTCTGTTTACTCTCTTCAAAGGCTTGTTCCACTAAACTGTAACCCTTTTGTAGCCAGTTGGAATCAAGACTCTCAGCAAAACAAACTAAAACATTGTTAACAACAGATTTTCGTGGGAACCCTTCCATTTGCATGTGTTGTTCAAACAATCTCCAAGCTTCATCACATCTATGATCATCAACCGCAATTTGAATTTCTTCATTGAGTTTTGCAGGATCCCTGGCTTGAAGCAAGATAGATCCAGAAATGGTTGATAATGCTTCTGTTCTATTGTTAGACCATACATGGAACCTTGTACTATAACAAAGCTTAGGTAACACACAGATGTTTCTTGCATTAGACAGAATACATTTACCCGCCACTCCATGTTGTAAAGACGCTTGAGATTGAGTACCTGTAACTTCAATGACATCCAGGAGAATTCCACGAAATAAAGAGCTCAAACGACACTGGTGAAATGAAACATTCTGAAGATTCATTTTTCTCCAAGACAACATCTTTTCTAATTTGAAAAGATCTTATTTTTCTTTGCCAATTCGTTAAAACCAAGCTTGAAGCGTCTCGGTAAGTACGTGAATTCGATGAAAACTGTCTCCTTGTTTCATTCAGTCATTTCATCGAACACTTGAAGCGCGAACTGAACCACCAGACATCTAAAAATAAAAGTTATTAGGACTAAAAAAGAAAACAGCTTTGTTGGGAAGAGGACTGATAATTGCAATTTGCAAATAAACGATGGATCATTAACCACTGATTACGACAAAAACCCACTTAACCCTAATCACTAATCACTATGGCCACACAAGAAAAAATTAATTCTTACAAGAACTTAGAACCAAACCATGCTTATTTATTTCATTAGTCTCAACTGTAACATTTAACAAGTTTAAGTTTCTACTAATCTTAGGTTAGTTTCAATAAATTCTATGCTAACAATTATGGTTAAACAAATTAAATCCAAAAAACAATGCATAAATTCAGTTGAACCATAACCATAAGTCTAAACAAAGCCCAAAAAAAGAAAAAAATATAACTATAAATATCATCACCCCCTAACTCACGAGCCCATATAGCCCACAAAGTAATTTCAAAAAGCCCAATTAAAATGATTCGTATATTACGAGTCTTTGTAATAGCCACTATTCTATACACTGGAGCCACCATGGCTCAGTCTGGATGCAACAACGCTCTAACAAGCTTTTCACTTTGCCTTGATTACTTAACCGGTGGCTTATCATCACCTTCTTCAGATTGTTGCAGTCAGTTTTCTACGGTGGTTCAATCTGTACCGGAATGTTTGTGCTCGGTGGTTAATAACAATGAAAGCTCATTTTCAGGGTTAGAATTTAACCGAACTTTGACTCTCAGTTTACCCAGGGCTTGTAATATTCAAACTCCATCAATCAACCAGTGTAATGGTAAGAAACTTGTTAATAAAAAAATTCATCTCTTTAAAAATTTTCAATATTATATATTATTCAAATATTAGCATAAAATAACCATGTCCAACTTTTATCATGTGTAACATGGGCTTTTGTACCAAACGCATACTCTAATTATGATTTTTTTTGTGTATAATAGAGCCTATTCAAAATTTAAATCCAAAATTTTAACATGGGATCCATTTTTGTTACTTTTGCACTAGGCCTTCATTGATATAGAGACAGACTTAAAAATAACGGCTGCATTAGCGGTTGTTTTTTTTATCGATATTAAATCGATAAAGCTCGTTCCATAACTTAAAACACATCCCAAAATTTATTTTTAAGCTACCATAATATAGCGGGTAGAAATCAATTTCTGGTGCCAAATCATTAGTTGGATCATCTTAATCATCAGACTAATAACAACTCGTCCATTAGCATATGTTTATTTGCTATCAAACACAATTTTTTTATTTTTTTATTTTTTTGTCAATAATATTGGACCACAACTGGCCGGCTCAGTAACCAAGTTCCTGCATAGTGCAGATCCCGAGATGTGCAAGTGCGCCTGCCATTTAGTGGACTTACCCTGTCATTGGACTAAAGGCCACTTGCAAACACAATTTTATTTTAGCGATTAAAATAGAGGTTTAGAAAGATGAAATGAAGGTGTGAAAGTTTGAAAGTTACTTATGTATTGTTTACCCTTTACTTTCAGACAAATTTATTTATGGACGTTTTCAAATTGGTTTTTCATTTTTCTTTCAACCATTTTACTTAAACGGAGTTACTAATCGGATCCTTTAGCACTGTTTATGGCAGCCATAAGTAACGGATCAGCCGCGTTTCCGCTGAGTTCTCTTGCAGTTTCACCTCAGAATGCTCTTTCACCGTCAGGTACAGTATTTGTAATCATTCAATTCATAATCACTAAACGAGTTTCGCTTCATAAGATAGATTGTTAATATTTATATGTTGTTGTTCTAATCGGTGAAATATGGAAACAGGATCGAAGAGTACAATTCCAAGGAGCAACGAAAGCTCTTCCAACAAGAATGTGATCTTCTTTTCATTAGTATCATCCATTGTTGTGGTGCTCCTCAAAATATGAGTTTTAATTTTTTATACAAAATAAAATTAAAATAAGAAAACGTTTTAATTATCCATCTTTGTAATATTTTAGTGCTTCATGCATACATACGTCGAAGCCTGTACAAAAAAAAAACTCCACGAAAAGAAAAAGTAATAATGATAAATTGGGCTTTATTAGAAGTAAAGATGGCCTAATGGGCTTAAAAGCTTTTCAATCCCGGCCCAATTAAGAGTGTATGCAACCTTTTAACTCTAGTGAGAATACGATTAGTCCAATATCCAAACAATCCAAATAATAAATCGATTGTTTTTGTGGCGGCCTTTTTTCACGAACTGCTTATAAACCCTAAAACTCCAACCTTTTTCAATTTCACACTGTGTAACAATGGAAGAATCTCACATCGAAGAAGGAGAAGTTCAAAACAAACAAGAAGTTGCTCCTGCATTAATATCCGTGCATCCATCTCAAAAATCTGTCGCAGTTGCTGTCGGTTCAGATCTTCGTGTATTCGATCTTATGTAAGCTCATTGGCTTCGTGTATTCCAATTCGAAAATGTCTCTTTATTCCTTTCACGAATCAATAGATTGTATTTGTTTTCAAACGAGAATTGGTTTTAACTTGGGTTCAGTCCCAGGAACTCTAAAACTTCATCTAGCGCAGTGACTTTCAATTATCAATGTAAAATCTTTAAACTTGACTAGGCTTAGTTAAAGAGTGTGTTTAGTTATCTAGTTAGTGGGTACTTAATTGATTTCTTTAAATGGTTTATGTACAGAGAGAATTGTCCAGTTACTTTGGTGGATGAATCTGATGGGCCTAACCGTAAGGATTCCATTAGAGCTATTCGCTATAGTACAAGTGGCAAGCTTTTTGTATCTGCAGGCGATGACAAGGTCGTGAAGATTTGGTCTACGGAGTCTTGGCGCTGCCTTAACTCCGTGTAAGTTAGTAAAAACATATCACATTTTGTTTCTAGAGGCTCAAAGCATTTCTGCTGATGATTGTCGACTCTATGCTTGTCTCAAGTTGTATGATCTTATTTAATCATGATAATGGCAGATGTTCTGAGAAAAGAGTTAGTGCGGTTGCTATAAGTAGCGATGATTCACATGTTTGCTATGCGGATAAGTTTGGTGTTGTATGGGTGGTCGAGCTGAATGGGATCAGTGAAGGTGAAACTTTACCTAGTAAGAAGGGTGCGCCGCTGCTTTCCCATTATTGTAGTATCATCACTAGCCTTGTAAGATAAAGTTACTTCAGAAGGCCTTTCTTTATGGTGTCTCGTTCTTTGCATTATGGAATAGCTGAAGTTTAAACTGACTAAGTCACTCAATCTGGTCGGTTCTTGTTCATAGGAGTTTTCCCCAGATGGTCGATATATTCTAAGTGCAGATCGGGACTTTAAGATAAGGGTAAGCTAGTCTAATTCACTAATGCACAATGGTATGTCTTTTGTGCTCGGTGTGGTCTTATAGTGATCATGTTTGCTATCACAGGTGACTGTTTTTCCCAAGAAGCCTGTAGAGGGAGCTCATGAAATACAGGGTTTTTGTCTTGGACATACAGAGTAAGTGATAGTTTAAATCAACATGTGAACTGATCTCATCCCAATAATTCTGTTTTTCGTTTTTTTGATGTTTAGTTTCTAGGATATTTCTAACGTTGTCTTAAACCCTTGACAGGTTCATCACTTGCACAGCATTTATCACCACTCCAGAACATACTCAGGGATACCTTATGTCCGGAAGTGGAGATTCAACTGTAAGTGATCTTAAAGCCTCCATCTCCATTTCTTTCAATCAGTTACTGATGCTTTACGCTTGCTAAATTTCAGGTTCGACTGTGGGATATTACATCTGGGTCTCTTCTTGATACATGTGAAGTTACTACAGTGGTAGACATTTCGATCCTTGTTAATTTTTAGCTCTTCTGCTAATTTATCATATGGAAGTCTTAGTTATGTATGTTCTTCGATATACCTTATTGAAGGCAGGACATTTAGAGTCGGATGAAAGTGAACAGCCAGCCTTAGTAACAGTTACCGACATATGCTCTATCCCAAATTCTTCTCTTGCAGCTGTTGCCATTCAAAGGCAAGTCCTATATATTAGCCTGCGTACGTTTGTTGTAAATCAGATGTTTGATTACTTCTATCAATGTCAAATGCAGCTTTCAAGGAATTTTATTGTTGAAATGTGATTTATCATCTCAGACTCTCTCCATCACAAAGGTATGGCTCTTATTAGCAAAAATGCAGTAAAACCAACGAAACTACAACTTAAGCTGATAAATTATCTTTTAGGTGGTAAAAATCCCAGGAGAAAGTTTCGTTCCCACAAGTGTTTCTGTAAGTGCATCTACAAGATTACTATGGATAGTATCAGGAGCTTCAAACCTACCTGGTTCAAACCATCCTGGTTTTTCAATGGTCCGGGCCATCTCGTGCATTGAGACACCTTCAATCCTTGAAGACGAGCAGATTCCAGGAGGGACCAAACTATTGGAACAATTGCAAGGTAAAGTACCAATAGAAGAGAGTGTAATGAGTGCTGCAGCAGAAGCTGTGAGAGCAGCAATGTCCAGCCTTTTGATGAAGAAGCAATACTCTGACGAGAAGAGAGAGTTCAGAAAAAGAACCAGAAATGATAAGAAAACCACACAATGACTGCATTTTGGCAAATTGTTTTTGGCTTATCTATGTTTTTTGTGACTCATTGTAACCTTATCATTATGTTACCATTATAACTTCTGTTTTACTGAGAGACTAAGATTATACCCACCAGCAAGAGTGTTAAAAATAGCAAAAATTTATTATTTATTTATAAATAAAATCTAAAAAGATTCATACATATCTCAACAACATGCAGCAAGACAAGTGTGAAGTTAACATCTACGTGTCAAGAGGACATTAAACAAGCTGTATTGTACTTCAAGATCTAAAAGCTTAAATAACAAAACAGAGATATCCGAATGTAAGCACTCGAAGAAAAAAACAAAAGCACGCAAAACAATGGCACAGTTGCATCAGAATTCTTCTCAAAGGCCAAGAGATCAGGAAGACTCACGACCACATGATCAACACGTGGACGTTTTCAACGTATCCGGAGCTGACGTGACAAGAGATCAAGAAGTTAGCTTCTCTCAGCCTGATTCAAAGGTTATGTCGATGGGATCTGTGGATACAGTTACGATTGGGGAGGCTTTAGAGGCTACGGCTTTGTCACTTGGTGATAAGCCTGTGGACCGTAAAGACGCTGCAGCGATTCAAGCAGCCGAAACTAGAGCCACTGGTGAAAGTAAGACTCGACCCGGTGGTCTTGCAGAAGCGGCTCAGGCAGCTGCTTCGAGTAACGAACAAACAGAGTTGAAGGAAGGCAAAGTGACAATAGCAGACATTCTCACTGTAATAACATTCTAATTACATTTTGTTTTGCTTCATAATACATCCACAAAAAACATGAAATCTAGGGAATGATTATTGGATATTAAGAATATATGTGTATCATATTGATTGTTAGGATGCGACAGAGAAGCTTCAAGGAGATAAGGTGGTGACAAGTGAAGATGCAGAAGTGGTAATTGGAGCAGAAATCCAAACCAGTCCTGAAATGACTACAACAGCTGGTGGTGTTGCCGAATCCATGTCCGCAGGAGCAAGGCTCAATCAACAACTCTAGCTTTAAAGCTTCTTCTTTGGTTAACTTAAGAGACTTGTCTATTATCTCTCCTTTCTATAAAACTACATAATTTCATTAAAATTCCAAAGGTGACATAACAAACCACAAGATCACACAGATATAACTTCTGTTCATATGTTTATGCAACGTTAATTGAAACAAATCAATCTTACAAATCATACGATTGTTTCCCAGTGAATTTAACCTCAATGGGACTAACATTTTTCCCAATGGATCTCATGTTTTGTCCAACACCTTCTCTTCCTGGATTTGCTTTCTCTGGATAAACTCCATCTTTTGGGTGAAGATACTGAACCTCTCCATTAGGGAACACTCTGTAAAACTGGTACTTGATCTTGTACTTAGACCTCAATCTCGTACCTAAAGCCAAACACTGTTCTTTCCTCGCTAGTTTCAATAGATTTGGCCCTTCTCTCATTATTGCTGCTCCTCCTGTTGGCATCTCAAAGATTTGTTCTTTTGGTGATTCCCATGTGATGACATAGAATTCTTCCACTTGAGCTTTACGAAGTAGACCTCCCGTGCTTCCAGCGAAGATCGGTGATGGTGTGTTTGGATCTAGCTGCGGTGGAGTGAATCCCTTTGGAGCTTCTTCTTCTTTCACTGGAGCGACTGGAGCAGCAGCGGATGAATCTGTTTTCTCGGCGCGGATTGCGGTTTTGGTGAAAGAGAGAGACTTTGGACGGTGGGTTGTTGAGAAAAAGTGAAGTTTCTTGACGGCGGAAGTGGTGGTTGTTATGGCAGGACTGAAGATTCCGGCAGCTTGAGTAGCCATGATTTCTTCTGTGTTTCTTTTCTCTAGATCTTTTCTTCTGGAGTAAATGGATTGAAATGAGAAATGGCTTAATAAGAATCTGGTAATCTGACAACGAGTGAGAGAGTTGATGAGAATCGAACATTTTTGGATAAGGTGATCAGATTATCTGGACCAATCATATTCATGGGTTTGATTTTTGTCTTACCACGTTCAGATCTTCAAAGCGACGGCGTTTTGGATTCTAAAACGACGTCGTTTTATCTTACTACGTTCAGAACTCTAAAGAGACGTCGTTTTGTCTGTCCAGTTACGTTCAGATCCTTGGGCGACGTCGTTTGTGAGCTATGAATCCTACCCTACACATGATGAGACTTGAGAACAGATCAACATATTAGAAGACGTTAAGAAAGTGAGAGATTCAAAGTTTCATCATTTATATGAGAATAAGTTAATACAACAAACTATAACAAAGCAGAAAAACCAGAAACAGTGTGAGACTAGCCTTCGTTTTGAGAAGAAGGCATGAGCCGGAGAAGTTCCTCTGAGACCTTTTCGCGATTACCACCAAAGAATCTCTCTTCAGAGAGCAATGACTGTAAGTCGCTTCCGTTGGCTAAGCTATTGAACTCTACAGCTTTAGAAGGCATAGTTGGGTAACGTCTTTGACAAAATGTCATTAGTCTTTTAACGGACTGAAGATACTTCCGAGTGGTTTCGTCGTTCATGATGTGAGCAACACTGTTTGTGTAAATCTTCTCTCGAGCTGAACGTTCATGAATACCAACCATAGTCACACCAATGGGCCATGGGGCGTTCCCGATAGCTAGTTTGATGTAGTGATCCATTGCGGCAAGGTAGTCTCGCTTTATGCAGTAGTTAACCATTACCATTAAAGCTTGACGAATGTCCCCTGGTAAACCCTGCAATTTGTAAACCACAACTCAAACATTAAGTTCAGGAGAACTATATATTAACCCTAATACGACAGAAAAGAAGATACTTTCTTTGTACCAACATTCGAGTTCGACCTATTTCTTTTCAATGACAAATTCAAGGTGCATATAGAGCTACCAGAGAAACAAATTTCTATTTGCAATTCTGTGTTCTAAATCTCTATGTAACATTAGAATTTCTCGTAACCATATCTAAAATCAAAAGCATAACCAAAACAATGGAACCTAGACGTCGTGTATCTGTCTTCCTATCCAAACTAAGCTCAATCAACATAGCTTATTCGATGGAACTGAGGTTGTCAATTTCCAATTACGTATACATAGATAATCTCCATAACAAGTCTCTTGCAAGTTAAAGCAGCAAGTCTAGCAACATGTTTAATACTCAAACACCAAAGCGAAAGCAAGAAATTCTACAAAAGGGAAAGTTTTAGTTTTTACCTTCTTCCTGCATAAGTTGAAGAGAGGAACTAGATACCTAGCACACTGCTTAAAAGTGGCTACCATCTGCTTCCCTTTGGCAGTTCTCCTTTCAGTATTCTCCATCGCATCAAGCTCCTGTTTCCATTCAATCAATAGCTTCTTGTAAAAAACAAGGATCTTATCTTCATCACATAGATCCTCAAAGTTAGCTTTCAAACGCTTCATATCCTTATCAGCATCAACATCACTCGATTCACCACCACTATCATCTTCCCTAGTTTCACCTCTTTCACCTTCGTCTCTCCCTCTTTCATCTCTACTTTTCCTCTTCCTATCTCCCATCATACCATTTTTCTGCCGCTTCTTAAGCTCTGCTATGTCACGCAAGAAATCGTTCGTTTGTCCTTCAGTCATATCGCTATCCACCTCAAACAATCCTTCCTTCAACACGTACTTGAGCCGATCAAGCCGCGCCTGATCATCCTCTCCGAAGAGAGTCATCGGCTGCTTAAGGAATCTCAGACGACGAATCACTTCCTGCCTAGGAAGAACTAGGTTTTCAATGTTTCGCTCATCAGTTAGGGATTTGGAATCAGCAATTGCAGCAGCATCCGATGCGTTGGATTTCGAAGACGTAGATGCAGAAGCGTTTAAAGAACCAGGAGCATTTGGATTACCGGATGATTTTCCACCGCCACCGGCCGCAGCGGCTCTCCGCTGGGCCTTTAATTCCTGCTCGCGTCGTTCTTCCTCTCGAAGCTTCTGGATTTTCTTCTGTTCAATCTCAGACCGCTTGAAGAACTTCTTTCCACCAGCTTCTTCACTCAGACTCTTCCGTTTCTTCAAAATTTCTTCCCTGAGCAGATCCATCAGAAAGTTTCTTCAATCGCCGCCGAAGATTTGATTCTGTCTCAGATGCTCGCAACGACGGGAATTATTGAAATATCTTCGTATATCTTATATATACACGTCATCATTATCTTGGGCCCTTTAGTTAATTTCTAACTGGCCCATTAAAATAGTTTAGCTGTATTGGGCCCAAATATAATGGGCTCTATATAATATTTAACTGGCCCATTTTAATATCTAAGTTGTTTATTCTTTCTCATTTCAGAATTCCGACGAAGCTCGAAGGGATTTGAGAAAGGAAGAGATGACGACGATTCGTAGATTCAGCTGCAACGATCTTCTCCGGTTCACTTCCGTTAATCTAGATCACCTCACTGAAACTGTAATATTCTTATTTCTTCTTCGTGTTCTCTGATTCTGTGTGATTATTAGCGTTGTAATAGCCATGGCGATTTTGTTGATTTGTTCAAAGTTCGTTTCGTGTAACAGTTCAATATGTCCTTCTACATGACCTACTTAGCGAGATGGCCTGACTATTTCCATGTTGCGGAGGCTCCCGGCAATAGTGTTATGGGTTATAGTAAGATTTTTGTTCTTCTATTTGTTCTCTTTGTTTTGGTTTTGGGCTTACCATTGTTTGATTAGAGTTGTAAATTGGTGGAGATTGTGCTTAATTGAAGTTAAGTTAAGTGATGAAGTGTTAGTGGGAAACGGTACTATTAGTATTTTTGGTAATCTGATGGAAGTAGCTGAACTGCTGTAAATTTAGGAAGAGGATTTGGCACTGATTTACAGACGATTCAGTGAGAAATTTCTCGTTCTTAAATCAATTTTATCTTCTTGTTTGATGCATAAAAAGTTCGATCAAGTTTCTTGGCTATCTCTGTATATGAAAGACTATTATAGTATAACATCTTCACATGAAGATTTATGTTTCTGTTAGCACAGCCTCTCTTACTAATTAGTTCTATATGGTTACAGTTATGGGTAAAGTTGAAGGGCAAGGTGAATCCTGGCATGGTCATGTTACAGCTGTCACTGTCTCTCCAGAATATCGCAGGCAGCAACTCGCAAAGAAACTGATGAATCTTCTGGAAGATATCAGTGACAAGATGTAAGACCTATTCTAGAGTATAATTTATTGTGTATGTAGTTCTCTTTGATATTGGTTTTCGAAGGTGACCATTTATATCTGTGAAAACCGATATATAGATAGCTTCAAAGAAACTCTTGACTTGTTCATTGTAGCTCTGCCTATTGTTGTTTCTTTGGTCTTCTTAATGATTATATACATCTGGCTATTGATTTCAGTGATAAGGCCTACTTTGTGGATCTTTTTGTAAGAGCTTCTAATACACCAGCCATCAAGATGTACGAGAAGGTAAAATATTAGGATTATGAATATGATCAGAAGCTTAGAAGTCTCATAATCTCGATGACATTGTAAAACAAAATGCAACTTATAACTTCCCAAATGGGACATGCTCACATTTTACCTATTTTCCATTTCTTAATGTCAAAACGACTTCATTGCATCTTCTTAATTACCATTTGTGATGAAACAAACTCCTTTGTTATGTGCAGCTTGGCTACATAATCTATAGACGTGTTCTACGCTATTATTCGGGAGAAGAAGATGGATTAGGTGAGGCTTTGATTCACTCATTTTTATCTATGAATGGTCTTTTAGTTCTCTTTCTCTAAGCTAAATTGGTTTGATCTTCTTAATAACCAGATATGAGGAAGGCATTATCAAGAGATGTAGAGAAAAAATCTGTGATTCCTCTCAAAAGACCTATCACACCTGATGAATTAGAGTATGATTAAGACCCTAAACTTCACAAGTTTTGAAGACTCAAAATCTTCTCTTTGATTTCATTAAAGATACTCCAAGGTCCTTTGATAAAGTGTGTGTTTTTTTTTATTAAAGATACTAATTTTAATTAATTAAAAAGTATGTTTTTAAAAATTAATTAACTCGCGCCGTGTTATAGCTTGTGATGGGCCAAGCGGATATTTAAGAGATAAGAAAACTAATCAGAAACACAGACGAAAGAAAGCGTTCTCATTCTCTGTCTCTTTCTCCATGAGAATTCTAATCCCTCACCGGCAATGTGTGACGTCATCGTTTATCATCTCCGCCAGTTTTCCGCCGTTTCCTCGCCGGTGCGTTCGGTTAGGTTCGTCGTCTTCGTTTTCTCCTCCACGTCATAGGCGTCTCTCGATCAGAAACGTGTCGTATGAATCCTCCGATCAGGCTTCTTCCTCTAGGCCGCGAACTGTTTATCCTGGTGGTTATAAGCGTCCCGAACTCGCTGTTCCTGGTCTAATTCTCCGGCTAGACGCAGATGAGGTTATGAGTGGGAATCGTGAAGAGACTCTTGATTTGATCGACCGTGCGTTAGCTAAATCGGTCCAAATCGTCGTGCTAGATGGTGGAGTTACTGCTGGTAAGCTCTATGAGGCGGCTTGTTTGTTGAAATCACTTGTTAAGGGTCGTGCTTACCTTTTGATCGCCGAACGTGTTGATATTGCCGCGGCCGTTGGTGCTAGTGGTGTTGCTCTCTCCGACGAAGGTAACAACTAGTTTCTTCAATTTCGTACTGGCTTTAGCTTATGAAGTTCCCTAGTAGGATTTGTTCATTATTACTTTCATGGTGAGTTCGTGTATGGCTGGATGAGATTTCTCCAAATGTTATGTACAGGTATTCCCGCGATAGTGGCAAGAAACACATTGATGGGTTCCAATTCCGACTCGGTAGTTCTCCCCTTGGTTGCTAGGATTGTGAAGGATGTTGATTCTGCTACAAGTGCCTCGAGCACTGAGGGTGCTGATCTCCTTATACTTGGATCTACTGAAGATAAACAAGTGGGTTTATTGGCAGATTCGTTGGTGAAGAGCGTAAAAATTCCGATATTTGTGACCTGCAGAAGCAAAGGAGAAGTTAAAGATGAATTGCAGTTACTGAAAACAGGCGCTTCTGGTTTTGTTATTTCTTTGAAAGATCTGCGTTCTTCTAGGGATGCTGTTCTTAGACAGTGTCTTGAAGGAGCTTATATTGTGAATCATGCAACACAAAATGAGAATGAAAGCATCCTTAACGAGAAACAATTGGTTGAAGCTAGTGGCCTGCTGGAGAAAGAGAATTCTGCTGGCTTCATAAAATTAGAGGACAAACAGAAACAAATAATAGATATGGAGAAATCAGTGTTGGCAGAGACGATTGAAATCATCCAGAAGGCGGCTCCACTGGTGATTTTTATTTAAAACATTTGGTAGTTGAATCAATTTTTCTAAACTGGCTCTAGACTAGAATTTCTGTGGTTACAATATGGTTTAATTTGCTTCTTGAACTATTTTTCCAATGACAGATGGAGGAAGTCTCCCTTCTGGTTGATGCAGTTTCCAGGATTGATGAGCCGTTTTTAATGGTTATAGTGGTAATTCTGCACTCAACTCCGTCAAATTGTGGTTCCGGGAATATGCATTGGTATTAGCTCTATATTCATGGGAAATAATTTTGGTTACACACTTTTGCGAGCACTAGATAGCTCGAGATATATCTCTACTAAACAATGAGTGTGCTTCTAGTCACTTCTTCTTTTGTGCTCCTTAATATTGTGCTGTCTATGTGTTATTCTACTGAATTCAACTTAGTCCCCTCTGATGTTTCGCTTCTTCCTTCTCTCCGTCTCTGTTTCGAGTCCTATTCTGCTATTGGATCTAGTTATAGGGAAACTGCATTTTTCATACTTTAACATCTGCTTGCGGACATAAATTATCTGCTTTCTTGTGATTTGTGAGTATACCGTTCTCCTAGCTAATTTGATGTTTTGATTACCAGATTATGTGATTTCTAGAGGATTCCAACTAGTTTTCTATATACTTCTCATTCAAAATAGTTTTTGTATGGATAAGCATTTTACTGGAATCATAATTTGGTAATCCAGGGGGAATTCAACTCTGGAAAATCAACGGTTATTAACGCACTTCTAGGGAAGAGATATCTCAAAGAGGGGGTAGTCCCCACTACCAATGAAATCACTTTTTTGTGCTACTCTGACTTGGAATCCGAAGAGCAACAACGTTGCCAAACACATCCAGACGGCCAATACGTCTGCTATCTTCCTGCACCAATACTTAAGGATGTGAGTTATTCGATATTATACTGACATAGCCTTGAGTTTTATCTAATTATTTGCAGGAATTGATTTGGGTTGTTCTATTTTTGGGCAGATAAATATTGTTGACACACCTGGAACCAATGTGATCCTTCAAAGGCAACAACGTCTTACGGAAGAATTTGTACCACGTGCAGATCTGCTTGTGTTTGTTCTTTCTGCTGACCGCCCTTTAACTGAAAGTGAGGTAGAAATTACTGTTTTTACTGCCATGTGTGTATTGTTGGTTTCCCCTAATATATATCTACCTAAGTAGCTGCTTAGATATGCTTTTCTAATGAGTAATCGGTAAACTCAAGTATAGACCATCAAGACCTTGCATAGGGAAGAGGAAATTGTTACTAGGTTGAATGCATATATAGTAAGGTTTTCTTGATTAAACAATTTGATTTAGACTATTATTAAGCTTAGGCTCGGACATATGAGAGGTGGGTTGTTTGTTAGT
This sequence comes from Lepidium aucheri, assembly GCA_900406435.1. Lineage (NCBI taxonomy): Eukaryota > Viridiplantae > Streptophyta > Magnoliopsida > Brassicales > Brassicaceae > Lepidium > Lepidium aucheri. The sequence continues at coordinate 164,286 of OVBA01000009.1, read as the reverse complement.
ACAGCAAAACAGATCTTGTATCTGTGGCAATTTGTATGCAAATGATCATTTTTGAAAGTACTAACTTTATATATCCGAAGAAGTTCCCAAATAAGGTTCAAGCTTCTCTATGTCTCATACCCATATCATTCGATCTTTACCTCTGCAGGTTCCTACTGTCATTGTTGTACCATAGGCTGATCTACACATCTTATTGTATTTGTCAGGTTGTGTTTCTCCAGTATACGCAGCAGTGGAAAAAGAAATTTGTGTTTATTCTAAATAAATCTGATATCTACCGTGATGCTCGTGAGGTTTATCAGAAACAAGATTTATGTCTTTCCTTCATAGTTTCTGTGATCACTGGAGTTTTCTAGACTCAGATTTATTTTCTTGATGCAGCTTGAGGAAGCTATTTCATTTGTTAAAGAGAATACACAGAAGTTGCTTAATACAGAAAATGTGATATTGTATCCGGTGTCCGCAAGGTCTGCTCTTGAGGCAAAGCTTTCAACAGCTTCTTTGGTTGGCAGAGATGATCTAGAGGTTTCAGATCCTGGTTCTAATTGGAGAATCCAGAGCTTCAATGAACTTGAGAAATTTCTTTACAGCTTCTTGGATAGCTCAACTGCTACCGGGAAGGAAAGAATAAGGCTAAAATTGGAGACACCCATTGCGATTGCAGAGCGTCTCCTTTCTTCTGTGGAATCTATTGTGAGGCAAGATTGTCTAGCTGCTAGGGAAGATTTAGCTTCAGCAGACAAGATTATCAGCCGTACTAAAGAATATGTGCAACAGATGGAATATGAGAGCATTTCTTGGAGAAAACGAGCTCTCTTGTTGGTATAAATCTATTAGATTGTATTGTCATTTTGTGTTTATCCTTGCGTTTCGTTTTTAAATTGTTCTAACTTGCCTTTTTGTGTTTATATGTTGACTATGATTGCAGATTGATAAAGCGAGATTACAAGTTGTTGATCTAATAGGAACAACCCTGAGATTATCAAGTCTTGATGTTGCGATTTCTTATGTGTTCAAAGGGGAAAACACGGCCTCAGTAGCAGCTACGTCCAAAGTTCATGGGGAAATACTCGCTCCAGCACTCTCAAATGCTCAAGTAAGTCTGATGCATTGTTCTTTGATAATTTCCGTAACTCTGGACATGTTGTTCATCAATTTGAGGTCTCAGTCACTATTCTTGCATAAGTTAAATATTTTCCAATCTTATCTTGTTGTGACCTCATGCTGGTTACTGTTTCTAACCCTAGGGATTGGCTCTACTTCTGGCTGCTGACATTTGCCTTTTTGTTTGTAACCATTTCCTTTTGCCTGATTGGACATAATCTGAGGAATAATTTATTTGTTTTTACATTTTACGGGTGTGCAGGAATTGCTTGGAAAATATGCTGAATGGCTACAAACAAGTACTGCCCGTGAAGGGAGTTTGTCCTTGAAATCATTTGAAAACAAATGGCCAAGATATGTCAATTCAAAAACTCAATTAGGCATAGACACATACGACTTGCTTCGGAAAACTGATCAAGTCAGCTTGAAAACAATACAGAACTTGAGTGCCGGAACCACATCAAAACGATTGGAACAAGATATTCGAGAAGTGGTGAGTTTCAATTATCAAACGCTTGTATTCTAACTAGACTTTTCTCAAAGAAAGTTTCTTGATCTTTATCATTGTTTGATTGTGTCATCTGTTCAATCTAAACATAAAAACTGATGGAGCTGTATATCCATTGCCTAATTTTCTCAGATACTTTGTTTGGTTATTCAAGAATCATTGAGTTTTGTTTTCTGTTTTCTAGTGTTTTGTGACAGTGGGTGGGCTTGGAGCTGCAGGATTATCTGCATCACTTCTAACCTCAGTGCTACCCACCACATTGGAAGATCTTCTCGCTCTTGGTCTTTGCTCTGCTGGAGGGTAATAAACTAATAACACTTCTCTGAATTTCCCCTCTTTCCCATTGTCTCATTAATGTAATTTCTTATATCACGTCACGTAGTGTATCTTTTTCTGTCAAAAAAGGTACATTATGATGTTTTAGACAGAATTCTGGTTGTATATGTAACATAATCTATGTGGCAGGTATGTGGCTATAGCAAACTTCCCATATCGTAGACAAGCTATAATTGGTAAGGTCAATAAAGTGGCTGATGCGTTGGCTCAACAGCTCGAAGATGCTATGCAAAAGGATCTTTCAGATGCAACGAGTAATCTAATAAAGTTTGTGAATATCGTTGCCAAGCCTTACCGAGAAGAAGCTCAGCTAAGACTTGATCGTCTTTTAGGCATCCAGAAAGAACTGTCAGATATTAGAAGCAAATTACAGTCGCTGCAAATTGAAATAGATAACATTCATGTATCACGAGATGAGATGGGACTTTAGCTGATTCAACACAATGTCGGGTTTTCCCTTCTTGTGATTGTTCAGTGGGGACAACTGTATGTACTTTGTCATAATGAATAAGACCCTGCCAATTACGACTTGATATGGACTCAATGATTTATCAATGTGGATTCAAAAGCTTGGCGAGGTTTTTAAAAGGTCCACACAATTGCATTATGGGCATGAAACTCTAGTATAATGTTTCTTAACTCTTTTTTTTCAGATTGATTGTGATACAATTGCTGGATGAATTGGAAGCTCAGGAGACTCTTGGAGAAAGTATTTTTCTGTTCTCTGACCTGCACGTGTACCTCACATTACAGGTTAGTACACTATCATTATGATTTATGTATTCTTCTTGAGTAGTTTGAATACATTCATATTCAGTCGATTCTCCGCATAGGGCATCTAAACTTTGTTGTTAATGTACTAATCTTTTTGACTTTAGTGGCTTAATTATGGAAAAAAAACTCCTAGTATAGGTTTCTATGTGGAGTAATTCTCAGCATATGCTAGCTATGATTTCTAAAGATATAAGCGCATAATGTTTCTCTTATGTTAGGATTGGTTAGAAGATATTAAAAATTGAAATTTGGTAGAATAAACCTAAGTTGATGTGTGATACTGAAAATTATTTAGAATTAACGTTTTGACTTAAACATTATATAATAGGCTCCTTGTTAATTCTCTAATCAAAGTCATAGCTTTATGCTAATGACATGTATGCTTGATAACCAAACCTTTAATTATATTAACAGAGAAGAGAGAATATTAAATGTGGTCAAAAGTTAAGGAAAGTGAAAAAAATCCCTAGTTGACATGTTTTTGTGTAAACGTGAAATAGATTCCACTTTACTTTGTTGTTAAAGATAAATAAAGTTAAATAGACTAACCATATAAAATAAGGTTATGTAGAAATTTTGAAAATAAAAAGAAGATATGTAGAGATCTAGCTTTGGATTGTCCTTTTCATTTAGGGACCAGAAGTGGAATGATGATGCAGAGAAAGCTCACTTTTTTATTGGTTCGTATTTCAAAGTTTCTCTTCTTCTAATTGGTTTACACAAAATTAAAATTAACAAAGGAGAAACAAGAAAAACAGTGATTGGTGAATGCAAACTCCGGATGGTCAGGGGTCACTAGAGGAAGATAATAAAGGTACAGATTCTGAAATTTATAGCTTTTACTTACCACTAAGTTACTACACGCATTTTAACTTACCTTTGTCGACATTTGATTACCATAAACATTTTGCATTTTCACAACACATGAAGATTTGAAAAGTTTTCTTCACTTAAAATGGAAACTTCTTTTGCTACCCATAGCTTTTTAAAGTACTGTTCCATTAATTGAATAATTGTATTAGACATCACTTCTTATCATCTCTATTAGCATGAGACATGCTTATTGTCTATGTTCTTGAACTGACCCTACATTTATTACTTCTTTAGGAACCTAAGGCTATAGAGGATTCACTTTGTAACACAAGCATTGATTCGTGCTTTGAAACACGTATTCCCGTAAGTTTTCTATTACAGGACATACATACTTTTAACTCATTCATTACATTTGAGATTTAGATTAATCATAGAGTAAGCTCGAATTATTCATGTTGTTCTTCCTTTTTCTTTGAATTTGGTTACAATGCACCATGAAATATTAGGAAACTGTTAAATATGATCTTCTGATGCTGCAATATCAGGAGCACAATCTTAAGGATTTGGACATAAAAGTGGTTTCAGACTATCGGCCAAGTAAGTATGCTACTGCTTTAGTTTGATTCTGCTCTTAAGTCTAATCAATTTCGAAACAGAATCAAATGCCCCGCAAATATTACAAATATGGCCTTATAATCGGTTTATTACTTCTTTTTTTCCAACAATTGGATCGACTAATTATAACTAAAATGCCCCAAATCCCTAAGCGACTCTCTGTGACCAAACTCGGGTGGAGAAGCTAGCAGAGGTTTCACTTTCCCACCCGAGTTCGAACCCGTGGCACACGATGACTTGACACTATTATCGGTTTGTTGTTGACATTAATTCCTATCATTTATGGTTGATATCAGTTTGCATTTCCGTTGCAAATCACTAGTGTAACTCTTGTCTGAGTGATCTTCTTTGCCTTCAATGATTGATTTTGGACACTTTCATCACGAAGGGCATTTTAGTCATTTCATTTATATTTTACCGTGCTCAAACTTGGTAGTTTCCACCGCCTGTCCAGGGTTGAACCCTGAGATTTGACGGCCTCATTAATCTAATCAGCTAATTTTCACGAACAGTGACCGGATATGGCTGAATATCCAGTATTCGGTTTGGTCAAATCGTGATTGGTTTAATAAAAGATTTATTAAGAATTTTGAACTGGATATTTTCTTTTGTCAACTACTAATGGGATCAACAAATGTCTAATTCATAACCAACTTTTTTTTTGCCTCTTGCATCTGGGAGGAATCAAATTCTGGTGTTTGAGGAATGTTAAAGTATCTTTTACCACTGAGTCACACGTTCTCGACAACCGGATATTTTAAAATACGAGTTATTTTTGTCATCTAAATTTTATTTATTAAAATGTTAGATCAATTACAAGTTCACAACAAAAGATTATAGTATTAAATTTTAAGCATAGTACCACAAAAAGAAAAGATTAACTTTGCGGGACGTGTCTAATCATTAAGAAGAAAAAATGGTCACGTGTTTTTTGTCTAATCTTCACCAGTTTATCGCACAATAGCTTAATTTCGATGAATCGATTGTTGTTGGTAACTATCTTAACACGAAAAATGACTAAAACGGCTAAAAAAGAACAGTCAATGATCAATCTGTCTTAAACTCGGGTAAAAAGAGATGGGTTTAATGGTGGAAAGAATCAGTTACCTGATTTCTATAAAAATACTAACGTACAAAATTGCAAGAGAACCAATTTATTTTCATAGACATGATTGATTTCAAAAGTTCCAAGTTTACGGCCACAAGTTGAGCAATAAAATAAATAAATACTTTCGCAATTGAGTATAGGTTAGGTAAAGCCTCTTCAATAGATTTACTTTTACTAAATTTTACAATTTATCGAGAAACAGATAACCGAGTTGGTTTACTTCTGATTTAGCTAGACATAAGGCAGTGAGTTTAAATCTCATTCTGTTCCATTTGGAAAATTTAAGCTAGAGATCGAACTTTGTTGTTGATCCAATGATTACTTATTAGAAAAAAAAAATTATACAAATGTTCTTTACCGGAAAACTACTAAAATACTTTTTAATCTACTATTAATTTTTAATTGAGCAAATTCTTAAATATTTGGGTAATTATGTACCAAGAAAACATAATTTTCTCCATAGTGCTACGTTTTATAGGACGAATATGCGTTTAAAGGGATATTTAAATTATATAATATGTCTTAAAGTTTATGTTTAAGTATCATCCTTTTGTCCTAATCTTTTATTGACAAAACAAAAAGCACAAAAAGCTCGTTTCTTCATCTTTCGGAGTAGAAACCTTATTGGTTTGCATGATAAAAAATACAAAAAATTCTATGGATATACGATAATATCCATATACAATTCACATAAACATTATACAAAAAGTAAAGGATTAATTAGCTAATGGTTTTAGTAGTAAAGAACTTTAAAGTGGAATTACAAAACCAGTGTTAGAACAAATTGAATGGTATATTGCCAATTAATTGTTTCATATTACCAAGGAATAATACACCAGTGGCTTAAACTTGGCACTTAAGGTTTAAGAAGTCACAAGTTCAATTTATTTGGCTTCTCCAGCTTCTAAGAAAATGTATGGTGAAAAGAGATGAAGCGTTGATTTTCACTGTTGAAGATTTCGATCCTTTGTTGAAAATAATATAAAGTCTCACTGATTGGAGTTTGCAGTTCCTTAAAAACCGTAACTTTTTTTTTGTCAACCTTACTTATTCATTTTATTAATAGAATTGATAAAGATCCGATCCATAGCCAAATTGCTTTCACTGAAGCTGGTGGGATTTGAACCCCCACATGGTATCAAGTTAAATTAGGGGCAGGTCAACTAAGCTACTTGCTTCTTGGCAACTCGTAACCTCTTAGTTATTCTCTTTTTTTGTCAATATTGGATCGACAAGGCCCGATCCATAGCCTAAACCCACCCCCAAATTCTTTTTATAAACTACCATAATGTAGGACCCGCTACCCTGATGCCAAATCATTAACTGGATCATCCTAACCATCAGACTGAAAGCAACTCAGCAACCTCTTACCTATTCAAAAACAAAAAAAAAAATTGTTCAGTATTTGTTATATATTACTTAGTAGAACATTAAAGTATAAATGTTCATGCAATAAAGTTTGTAGAATAACAATAATAAAAGCTTAAAAGAATCCAATGCCAAGTGGACTCACCACTATAAATACTTCTCCACCTCTCCCTCTTCTCCTTCACATTCATTCATTCACGTATAACTTCACTTCATTACCTCTTTAACCAAACCAATCTCTCTCTCTCTCCTCTGTTTTCATTCTGTGAAAACAAAAAAATGTCCATTGTTGTTTGTCAAGAACAAGATCAAATCACAACCAAAATTTCAAAAAACATGGCAGGACTAAGTTTCCTTCAGTCTCTTTCTGATCTCACAACCATTGTCCGAACCAAAGATGATACAGCTTATGTTCATCCAATTGAGAAACGATCTGTTTCTATACTAAATGAGAAAAGCTTAGAGATGTGTACTGAGAGTCTAGGAACTGAAACAGGTAGTGAAAGTGGTGATGAATTGTCATTACTTGCGTTTGAAGCAACCACTAGGGTTTATCTAAAGCCTGAAGATGAAGACATTACTAGCTTGCGTTCCAAGAAATCTACAAAGAGTCGCAACAACAGTTTCCCACCGCCGATAAAGTTCATTGAAGATTCGAAATGTAATCGAATGGTGAGATGGTTAGGAGAAGATGGTCGTCTTGTAGTTCAATCAATTAGGGTTTCTTCTGCACCTCGTTGCTTTGTTGCAGAACGTGGTGAAGGAAGGCTTCGTCTCTGTTTATCATCGGAAAGCTCTCAACTTAAGGAAGAAGAAGAGAAGGAAGAAGAAGAAGAAGAAACAGAGGAGGGTATGGATGAAAATAATGAGAACATGGAGGATAAAAATGGAAATAAAAAGTTAGGAAGATTAAGTAGCAGATGCAAAGAGAATGGTCGTGAGCCTAAACCAATGCTTACTTGGAAGCAGCAGCAGTTTTGGGTCGTTACTTAATCGTGTCGACTCTATTATTTAACTAAATAATTTTAATGTGTGTTTTATTTTGTTTTTATCTGTTTTCTTGTTTTTTTTTCTTATTTTTAGTATGATTTCTTAAGAAGATTTGGATTGTTTTCTAGTTTTTTATTTAATGTAATGTTTAATGGAGATTATTATTATTATTATTATCAATGATTACTATTTTATAAATAAGCATCATTTCTATTTTCATTAAAAATTTATCATCCCTTGACACTGAGTATAAAGCATTGTTGTGGGCGATGACTTGTCTAATATCTCTTCAGATCACAAAAGTTTTAGTCGTATTAAACGGTTTACGAAGTCATGAAAACTACCAACATTTCAACCCTACCAAGAAGACTTTCAAGGTTTTAGAGTCTATTCTTTTAGTTTTATTTATTCTGAATATAAGAATGTTAAACTACAAAGTTGATTATTGGTCTATAATGTTAGAAATTTTCCATATATCTTTCTTTTGTAAATAATTTTCCTTAAACTGGTTTTATAGATATAACAAAAAATTGATATAAAAAAAGACTAAAAAATACTATTTAAGGGGAAATAACTTTTGGCCAGGTGGTTAAGTATCACTTCTACTATTTTTCTTACCAAAGTTTGATTATACAGAAATGCATAATTTCGATATGATATTATTTTGGATTTTGAAAAATAAACATAGATTATAGATTAGATTTTGTGGATCAAACTGTTTTAAAAAAAATGTACTAATTTAGGAAGAAGGAAAGTTCCTAGGATGATATTGCTAAAGACAATTTTATGAGGTTTGCACTCATGTTGTTCTATTGCATAAATTTAGGATTGATTATAAAATGTAGACAAAATATGATTGGTAGTTGAAATATTGTGAGCGGTTCATTTCTTACTAAAACAAGACATAGGTAGATATTTATCAATGTCGTCAAACAAACCAAAATAGATAACACCACTCTATAATTTACTAATTTATAACTATATATAATAGGCTTACAACTCAAAAACCATATATATATATATATATACCATAAGCAATTGACCAATTAGGTTTGTGATAATCAAGAAGACAACATCACAAGTACATTAGCGATTTTAATGAATCTAAATGAACTAAACTTTAGTTTTTTGTCAACTCATTAATTTCATTAGAATCCCCACAAGTGGCTAAAAATTTACAACTGCAAAAATTCTCTAATATTCTGGGCAATAATAACAAAAAAATCAGCTTTAAAATTTAAAAACGAAAAATAAAAATAAATTTAAAACTACTGAAAAAACTTTTAAATATTGCTAAATTTTTTATGTAAGGTCTAATTGCTAGTCACTTGTCTAGTATCATCGTCTTCAATACTTCTGAGTTAGTCGACGCAAGAACTACTCATTTATGTTCATCAAACCAGATATGATATCGGTTAACCAAAATTTTCATTAGATCGACAAGATCTGATCTATCGTTTAAATCCATTCTTAAAACCCTATAAATTACCATTTATGTATTGAGATGGAGTCGAATTCTATACATATAAGACATTAGTTAAAACATTTAACTACCACATTGAAAACAAGTCCACACTAAAACCTCTATCTTAGTTGTGTTAAAGTTATTTATTTCTATCTTCAACTAAATTTTTTAATAAATCATTTGAAACGACTACGCAAGAGTTAGTAATGTCTTTTTACAATATATATATATTAAATTTACGTGCAAAAATATGATATATGTGGTACGTACAACGGCCACATGAAGATTACTAGAGATTGTTCCCACACGACCACATGACCATCAGATGCATCATCTCTTTTTAATTCCCACCAATATATTTTGTGTCTTTAGTTTTCTTTTTATTGGCTCTCAATTTGATTCTGTTTCTGGATTTTCCTTGTACGATTTGTGAATGGCCCTCTTACTTTTTTTTTCTCCTAACTTTCTTTTTGTGTTATCATATCTTACCAAAGTGCATGACCTCATCAATCAATGCACGGTATTGTGTAGTTTGTGGTCTCATTGTTCTATATTCATATATAGATCTTAGTTATGCTTACATACACAAACCATATAAACCGGCCGGTAGGCATAATCATGTAGTACATGAATGTTTTTTTTTTACGATCCCACTAATTTTAGATCGATTAATTGTGGGAAGTTGCAAGACAATATAAGACCTACTTAACCAAAAAGAATACTTAAAATATATTACATATTTCAAATATGAACATGAGTGAAAATATATGCATTCAGTGCGAGTCAGAGCCAGAACTGAATTTTATGGGGCCATTCAAAATGTAAATAAAACGACAGTGTAAAAAAATGAAAAAAGAAAATTCATAAGGTGCTTGCTCTTCTTCTGAAACATAGTTTTAATATCCATATCAACATAAGACTTCACTTTTTGTTTTTTGAAACTAGTTTCAGTTTCTCTATTGTTTTGAAATAAAAAAAGAAACTAACCCTTGTAATTGAGAAATGATATCACCGATATCAATGTCTTCAATAAAAATTATTTTTTGCTTATTTTGTTAATACAATAACCATATAAACCGCCTGGTTTATAATCATGTAGTACATGAATTTTTTTTTTACGATCCCACTAATTTTAGATCGATTAATTGTGGGAAGTTGCGGGACAATATAATCTACTTGACCAAAAAATGATACTTAAAATATACTATTAAATATTGGGCCCTTAAATATTTCAAATATGGAACATCAGTGAAAATATATGTATTTAGTGCCGGTCAGAGTCGAAACTGCACTTTATAGAAAATTCAAAATGTAAAAGAAACGATAATATAAAAAAGTAAAAAATAAAATTCATAAGACGCTTATTCTTCTTCTGAAACATAGTTTCAATATCCATAGCAACATTAACATTTAAGGCTTCACTTTTTGTTTCTTGAAAATCAGTTTCAGTTTCTTTGTAGTTTTGGGAAGAAAAAAAAACTAACCCTTTTACTTGAGAAATGACATCACCGATATCAATGTCTTCAAAACGTAGTTTCTTGCTTATTGTGTTAACCACAAACAAAATATCATACTATATAATCATACCAAACAAGAACTCAAATCCACCAATTCTATTTTTTCGTATTGTAGGACATTCAACATCGCTTCTCACTTTTGGATCATCATTGTTTTCTGTCAAGTGAAGTAAGACATTTCCAGAGCTTTAAAACAGATTATTCTAGCACTTTAAAGATATTTTTTCAACGTTTATCTGATAAAGGTTTAAGTCTGAAACCTCTAAAAATTTAGAACCTAGCTAATAGATAACTTATACCCATATTTACTTTGATTTTCTTTGTTTTTTCCCTATGATTTTTCTTATCTAAATTTTACAAAAACATATATAACTATACGTATATATATTTGGGAAAAAGATTTGGAAGCCTTTAAAATTTTGGGTTTAGATCGATAATATTTGGTGAATAAAACACAAACATGAACATTTTCACGAGTTATAACTTTCAATTAATCATAGAAACTTATGTTAGTTTGTAGGCGTGTGTATATATTCTGCATATATTCTCCGACATGATACAGCAAAGATTTAGTCATCACTAGGGTCCGTACATAGTGCATATGTATTTTACTTACTTACCAACATTTAAATTTGCAAAATATGTAAATGTTCACCAATGAGAACTAGACAAACAAATGATAAAATGTCCAATCCAAAATCCCAAAAGTGTGTAATATAGAGTAGTACGACTACTTTGTTTCTCTCTTAACTCCTATTTTCTATGGTTTCTCTGTGCCACTTGATGCTTTTTATTGACCACTATCTTCATGCGGCACCCATTTCTGTTTCCTTTCAATCATGCTTTTCAAACTTCATACTTTTTTATTTTATTTTGTTGCTCATATTTTTTGGTAAACCAGAGTGATCCCATACCGGGTCAGACTAATCTCTAGGAAAGGTGCAACCTATGAATAGATTATCTTTCTAGATATTCAAATGGACCAAAAGCAAAGATCAATATCCATGTGGGTGTCCAAAGCAATGTGACTTAGTTTCACGGAACAAGAAAATCGAACATGCGAGCATAGTAATGTTCATGTCCCGCCCCATACCACTTGACCACAACACATTTGAATTTTTTAATTATGATTACCTCTTTTTTGGTAACCCGAAAAATTCACTAAAATTTTCAATTCATAACTATATAAATCTTAGAAAAAGGAAAGACACGAGAAAATATCATCGCTAGAATAACTACGAAATTTTATCAAAACGTCATGACTTGATTATAATTTTTTCTAGCAACGACCATAACAACATATTTTTCTGTGGCTAAAGAAAGTTTTTTGATTATTTTGCGTGGCTATTAGATAATTTTTAGTTATTATTTTTGTAGTTGCTATCTAAACAATAACATTTCATAACTAAAATTGGGGATCCAATTATCAGAAACCTCCTCTATATATATATATATATATAAAAGTGGATTTACTATTATTTTTGACTGTGTTACAATAATGGTGAGACTAATATGATGATATTCTTCACTCACACAACTAAGATGTTTTAACAGTTTTAGTTATGTTTTAAAATTGCAAGAAAACTTGAAATCCTAAAATTCATTATAGTATATGATTAAATTCAAGTGTGTGGGAGTGAGACAGTTGGATTACTTCCTTCTTTTCGTTTTTTATTGTCGAGAAATGGGAGAAAATCCTCTCAAAATTTATTAATTAGAACCAAATTATGAAATTACATAACGTGGAAACCAAATCATATTAGATTAGCCGATTAACTAATCTAATCTAATATCCTACTAGAATCATCAACCAAATTAGAAAGCAGATCTGCAAGAAGAAAAAATCAATAATGAAAAACTAAAGGAAAAGAGAAAGTATAGTTTGCTAATTTTGTCGAAAAGACGATTAACTTTCTTATATATACTGACTATCCAATCTCGTGATAATTAAATAATATGTTTAGTCAACTTACTGTAGAATAGTTTACACAGTAGGATCATTAAATAATATTTTTTTATAGTGAACAACTTGAAATACTGTGCCAAAAAAAAAAAAGAAAGAAAAAAGAACAACTTGAAATGTAAAGCTTGATGATAGAACCAATAAATTGGGCCAAAAATGGGTCCTATTGAGATTAAAAAAAAACTGAAGTAAAAGTGTTCTCTGTTCGGCCCAACACGGCCCAAAAAAGTTAAACCGAAAATAGTAAAAGTGTAGGGGTTAATTCGTTATTCAGATTCTCTCCAGGGTTTGGTTTGTTATCTAACTCTTTTATTGGGCTCATTCTTTGGCCCATTTATTTTTCTGTACACAGATGTAACGAACTCTTGCAAAGGCCCATTTGGGTCCATCAGTAATAAAAGTTTAACGACCAAAAAAAAAACCGATTTTGAAATTCTCGAGCGATCTGTTCTTCTTCTTCCTCTTCTTCTCTCCCCCGCCTACTGTTTTTTTTTCAAATTTCTTCACCAGCATTAAGAATTCACGGAGGTTTCCATCTTTTTAGAGCTTTCGATTCACGATGGAAATGGTGGAAGGAGAAGGAACTACAGAGGATAAGTACGACGTAGACATTGCGACCATCGCTTCTTCACTCGGCGGCTCCGGCGTTTTCCATATCATCAATGACTTAGTCGGTTTTTTCCTCTATATGCACCAGCAGATCCCTTCGTATGTTATATTCCTCTTATTGCCTCTCTTTTCTTTGATTTATTCTGATTTGATGTTCGATCTGGTGGTGCGATGTATCTGTTTGTTTGTTTGTTCTTCTATGTCTCGGTTAATTTCTCGGATTACTCTGTCTACTCGTGTTCAATTTGCCGCTAGTAATAGTTTTTCGTAGAAGAATATAAGTTCTTTGGTAAGACGGATTCTGTTTGGATTAGTGTGAGTTTATACATTAAGTCGTGGTAAGTGAATTATGTACAATTCTATGGGAAATTGAAGAACTTTGAGGCAATTATCTTATCCTTTATCCTGCCTCTTGCTGAATCTTGGCCAATATATATTGGAATTAGTACTTTAAGGTCTTAAGAGTGCTCAGATTGATCAATTGTGCACACGACGTCCAGTTGAATTCTAGAATTGACGTATGTTGTATCCACTATGATTCTCCTTTTGTGCATTTTTTACTGAAAACCAAAGCTAAAGAGTCTAATTTGCATCTTTTGTATTGGCCACACAATGCTGTTTTACCAATTTTCCTGTTGATAACATGTGTGCAGGGTATTACAAGACCTGAGTCTTGACTTTGATGGATTGCAAACCGAACTTATTGATTTGGTATGTTAGTTCTGCAGACGCCATTTTTACTGTACGGCTTTGTCACACTCTAAGAATCTTAGGTTGTAGGAGGCGAATCTAACGCAATTTGAAGTTAAACCACTGGTCAGAAGAAAACTCGTGAGTAGAAAAAGAGAGGTGAAGCATGAAATTAAAAAACTGGAGAAAATGATGAACACCATCTCTAGTCTTCGAAGTGCGTTGCAGTCAATGATCCGTGAAGCTCCTGGCATTCAGAAAGTTGTGTTGATTCTTGGTGGTAGTCCCTTACGGCCTCAAAAAGCTTATGAGTTGTTATTCACACACAGTAATAATGTTCTGGCTTACGAAGGTGACTTTACTAAATCCAAAGCTTCAGAAGCACTTTCAAAAAAGGTTTTTTCCTTACCTCTCAGTTCTTGTTACTTAGGATTTGTTCCTATTCATTTAATTTGATTCTTTTTGGCTTAATAGACTATCCGAGCATTGATCTCGGCAGGTGCTGGATCAACTTCCTACCCAGGTAAGTTCTCTATAACTCTCAAACTTCTTCAGCATTTTATGCCATTGCATAGTATGCCAGCTAAATAATGATGTAAACTTTGATTGATTCGTTTCTCTTCTTTTGAGTTGCAGGTCCAATGAGGCTCTTCATAATGATTCATGCTCCAACTACTCTGAATCTGCCCCAACATTTTCTTCCTAAACGTGACTTCAGATACAACAGAAAGGTAGAGACTTCTACTAATTCTATTCACTAAGCCAAGTACCAGACTCCAACTTAATCACCTGCAAAACAATCTCCTTTGTAATTGCAGTTTGTGCCTTCAAAACTGAGATTCAAGTGTAGGACTCAAAATGATTCAACAAATTCTCCTCCAAACACTAGCACAAATGATCTAATGTGGTAATTCTCTTCCACCTTCCTACAGTTTAGAACTAAATAAGTTCTTAACCGGATCTTTGATAATACCCTTTGTGCCATTGCAGGTTTCAATGTCGACATGTAATAAAGGGCTTAGCTTTCCATCAACCAGTTGAAGAGTAAGACTTGAGAATTTTGTATCTCTCTATTGTAACTAAACTCTCTTGTAGATTTGAGATAAAACCAGCAAATTTAGTATCAAAATCAATCTTGAGAGATTACATTGTATCTTTGATGGGTTTATCAACACCTTACTAAACTTGCCTGACTCCTTACTAACATCGTTGTAAACTAAGGTCATTTGTAAGAATTTTTAATTTGGGGTCAATGCCCTCAAAACATAAAGTTAGGGGGTTAAAACATATTTAAACAGATAATTGGGGTCGGAATGAAAAAAGAAAAAACTCAAAATTATAAGAGAGTACTCACTCTTCATATACTTCCCTTCCTTCACCGTTCTGTTTATTTCTGCGAACACAGAACCAAGTTTTCGTTCTTGTAATACCTTCAAGCTGCTTCCGATTTCTATCTACAGTCACTGACAACAGCGAAGCTTCTATTCTCGCCGGTAAATTCTCTCTCGTTATCTGTATCACTGATTTCACTTGTTTACTTCCTTTCAATGTTTGGGCTTATGTATTTTCCAACTCAAATCGTTTGTTTGATGAAGTGAATTCGAGTTTTAGGGTTTTTCAAGTTCTTAATTCTTCTACCATATTTCGATTTCTAGGTTTTTTACGGGGAAGAGGAAGATGATCTTCAAGATCGAAGACGTAACTGTCTACTTCCCTTATGACAATATATATCCTGAACAATATGAATACATGGTTGAATTGAAGCGAGCTTTAGATGCTAAGGGACATTGTCTTCTCGAGATGCCTACAGGAACTGGTAAAACCATTGCTCTTCTTTCCCTAATCACAAGTTATCGACTCTCTCACCCTGAGTCTCCGATCAAGCTTGTCTACTGTACTCGTACTGTCCATGAGATGGAGAAAACGCTTGCTGAGCTTAAGCTACTTCATGACTACCAAGTAAGCCATCTCGGAGCCCAGGCTAAGATCCTTGCGATTGGTCTTTCTTCCCGGAAGAATCTTTGCGTTAATTCTAAGGTTTTAGCGGCGGAGAATCGTGATTCTGTTGATGCCGCATGTAGGAAACGGACGGCTAGTTGGGTTAGGGCTTTGTCGGGGGAGAATCCAAATGTAGAACTTTGTGATTACTTTGAGAACTATGAAAAGGCTGCTGAGAATGCATTATTGCCTCCTGGTGTTTATACTTTAGAGGTAAGTTAAGGTTTTTCACATTTGTTTCTTGATTAAGTATAGGTTTAAGATTAGTATGGTAATTGTATATTTGTCTTTTAGGATTTAAGGGCGTTTGGTAAGAATCGTGGATGGTGCCCTTACTTTCTCGCGAGACACATGGTTCAGTTCTCCAACGTTATTGTTTATAGTTACCAGTACTTACTCGATCCTAAGGTGGCTGGAATTATATCAAAGGAGTTACAAAAGGAGTCAGTTGTAGTGTTTGATGAGGCACATAATATCGATAATGTGTGTATTGAGGCACTCAGCGTCAGTGTGAGGAGGGTTACACTTGAAGGAGCTAATCGAAATCTTAATAAGATAAGGCAAGAGATTGATAGGTACGGTAGTTTTCTCCTACATAGCTGATACTCTATATTTCTCTTGAAGTTGTCACTCTTGATTTCAATTGAACATTGGTGAACTGATAAATTTTTTTAATTGATTTTCCTAATTGTGCTTGAATGCCATCTGGGTGTCTGTTCACTCTAATTGCATTGTCTCTGTAATTATTTCATTTTGAAGTTTAAGTTAGTAAGAAAAGGATTTGCTTTGATGAGACCACTTTTTCTTAAGCGGAAATAATTTCTTTTCACAAAACTGTCTTTTTAGGTGTTACTATGGTGCATATTTATCTTAATTCGATAGAAGAAGCCACCTGGTTATTTGCTGATGTTTATTTTAAGTTCTTATCACACTATTAAAATTGTCCAACTGGTAGGAAGGTTCAAGACTACAGATGCAGGAAGATTGCGAGCTGAATACAATCGGCTGGTTGAGGGCTTGGCTCTAAGAGGGGACTTATCTGGTAAGTATATTGTTATCAGGGTGATTGTTTGATTTTAAATGCTTTGGGCACATGTTTTTATTCTGTGAACCTGATGTGGCAAGTCTGTTATCCTGCAGGAGCTGATCAATGGCTTGCAAACCCTGCACTGCCCCATGATATTTTAAAGGAGGCTGTCCCAGGAAATATTAGACGGGCTGAACATTTTGTGCATGTTTTACGACGATTACTTCAGTACTTGGGAGGACGGCTGGATACCGAAAACGTGGAGAAAGAAAGCCCTGTTAGCTTTGTATCCTCCCTTAATTCTCAGGCTGGAATTGAGCAGAAAACACTGAAGTTCTGTTATGATCGGCTCCACTCGCTCATGATGACACTTGAAATTACAGATACAGATGAGTTCTTACCTATCCAAACAGTGTGCGACTTTGCAACACTTGTTGGGACATATGCACGGGGATTCTCCATCATTATCGAGCCTTATGACGAGAGAATGCCTCATATTCCAGATCCTATATTGCAGGTAAATATGTTATAGTCTGCTTCTTTTGAGTACTTTCGTTGTGATTTCTCAGATATTATGACCGCATGTAAAGTTCTGCAGTTTATGATCTTTTGAGGAATGTATCTGAAACATATCTCCTTATGTTATCTTAGTTGAGCTGTCATGATGCGTCTCTGGCTATAAAACCGGTGTTTGATCGTTTCCAATCAGTTGTAATTACGTCAGGTACCCTGAGCCCAATTGATCTTTATCCTCGTCTTCTTAGTTTCAATCCTGTTGTTAGTCGAAGCTTTAAGATGTCCATGACACGAGACTGCATCTGCCCTATGGTTCTTACTCGTGGAAGGTATGCAATGTAGGAAACAATCCTGAACACGTACCTTATTGTTGAATTCTTATATTGATGTATGTTGTTGGTCGTCTTCTTTATCAGTGATCAGCTTCCTGTTAGCACGAAATTTGACATGAGAAGTGATCCTGGTGTTGTGAGGAATTATGGCAAGCTTTTGGTAGAGATGGTATCTATTGTTCCTGATGGAGTTGTCTGCTTCTTTGTTAGTTACTCATACATGGATGGCATTATTGCTACATGGAATGAAACTGGAATTCTGAAGGTAAGATCCTTGCCACTTCTTCGCTTTACCATTTTACGTTATTTTGAAAGTTTTGTATGAAGTGGACATCCTTTCATGATATCAAACTTTTAGTAGTTGCTACTACAGGATATGTTACGTGTTTCCTGAGATGACCAATGCTCTTTATGTTTGTAGGAAATAATGCAACAGAAACTTGTCTTCATCGAAACCCAAGATGTTGTTGAAACAACATTGGCACTGGACAATTATCGCAGGGCTTGCGATTGCGGAAGAGGTGCAGTTTTCTTCTCTGTAGCCAGGTAAAGTTCTTTTCTTTTTTGAATGCTAGATGGTTAGAAATTTATGACAAGGAATTATCTGCTTCTGCTTCTTTGATTTCTGCGGTTATGTATATAATACTGGATATCGCTTGTAAATTTTTTAAAAGCTGGATCAAAACTTGTATTTAAATGGCAGGGGAAAAGTTGCTGAGGGTATCGATTTTGATCGACACTATGGAAGACTCGTTGTTATGTTTGGAGTACCGTTCCAGTATACATTAAGCAAGTAAGTTGTACCACCAAAAAAGAAACGTTTAGACTTTCATTTTCCAGGTGATGAGTGGGAGATGCTAAGACAGTAATGGAAAAATTGTAGGATATTACTTGCAAGATTGGAGTATTTGCGCGATACATTTCAAATAAAAGAAGGCGATTTCCTAACTTTTGATGCATTGGTATGATTCTAATCTTATGATCCTATTTATTTTGGTATATCTTTTACCCGTCTTTATTTGGCTACAAAAACAGAGGCAAGCAGCGCAATGTGTGGGGCGAGTAATCCGGTCAAAGGCTGATTATGGGATGATGATATTTGCAGACAAAAGGTACCTATCTGTACCTTAAATATCTCTCCCACATTTGTTGCTATATACCAAATGTGATTTACTTCAACAAAAGCAGCAAATCCAAACACTTAATGCATTAAGCATGTCTGCAAATATATATACGTATCTCCGAGAATGAAAATCCTGCATTTCGGCTTACTTAAGAATCTAGTGATAAGTTTTAGGACATACGAAAAGAAGTCATGCTCAGTTGATTATAAACTGGTCAGTGGTCACATCTTGTCTGAAGTTATGCCATTGATGTGTCTAAACTTGTAGATATAGCCGACATGATAAGCGGTCCAAATTACCCGGTTGGATACTCTCTCATCTGCGTGATGCACACTTGAATCTAAGCACTGACATGGCTATACACATTGCTCGAGAGGTAAACCTGAAACTCAGAGCTTTATTTATATATTCTACAAATAAAAACAATAATAAATTTGGGTTTTCTGCAGTTTCTTCGGAAAATGGCTCAACCGTACGATAAGTCGGGTACGATCGGCAAGAAAACTCTGTTAACACAAGAAGATTTGGAGAAGATGGCTGAAACTGGTGTGCAAGACATGGTTTACTAGTAAACCGGTTTTTTTTTTTTGGTTTAGGTCTCTCAAAGGATCTTCTATACCTTATTTTTTCACAATACGGCTAAATGCCATAATTTATTTGCTAATCATGACTTCACAAAACTCGGTTTTGGTTTGGTATTTTTTGCATATTAATGCTTAATTTTTCGGTTTTGATTCGGAGTTTCAGCAAATTTCGGTTTGATAAAAAAATCATATAAAAACAACTTTATAATAGTCACTTCTTATACAAGAAATGGCCCTTATTAGTAACATTTGGGCCCTTATTAAAAACATCAAACATATTACAAGAAAGGGTTAATTGGGCTCTTTTTAGACATCGAAATTGAAGTTGGCACATGTAGTACGACGGCCCAATAGCGTAGAACTAAACCCAAATATATTTCGCGCCAAATCAAACTCAATCAAATTATCCTCCAACTGATACCCTCCGATCACCACAGAGGTTTCCGCTTTGACTCCTCCATCAACAAAACCCAAACAGATGACATTATCACTGACACGTACCATCGAGTTAGCTCCATAAATCCTCCAAACCACGTCGTTGCTGTGAAGCACAAGCTGAATCTCCGGCACGGCGTAACCTACTCGCGTGCCGAAGACATTCTTCGTACTGAAACAAGCGCCAAACGGTTTCACTGACGGTACTTGAGTGATGTTCCTAGCAGCTGCGTCTTTGATGAAAGCTGATGTGAAAGCTTTGAAGATCGATCTCTCCATTACAGTGTAAGGATTCACAGTGCTGATTTTGGTTCCTCCGTTTCCGGTAGTTCCGTCGATTTTCAAACGCTTCGGATTGATCGGAACTGATTTCTCGGCGATTTTAATCGCTGTTACTCCAATGAAATACTCTGAAGTTTGTGAACCAGAAGTGGCGAGAAGTGGCGTCGTTTGAAGACCTGTGATTTGAATCCCGGGAAGAAAAACGTAAGGTCCGTTGCCGAAGAAGGCGACTCCTCTTCCTTTAGATAAACACACAGCGAATTTCCGATTAAAGCTAAACGCAGCAGCGAATTGCGACGGTAATCCGATACTATCACGTCCAATTCCAGCCATACCAACAGTTCCAGGAGCTAATCCTTTAAGAAGAAACTTCGAACCGCAAAGGAAAACCAAATTAGGAATTTTAACAACCTGACGTGGAAAAGCTCCATCAGTTGATTGAATCGAAACAACATCCGTAGCTACTTCACCGGAAATAGTTGTTCTGGTGACACTATTATGTGGAAATGAATTGCAAGTGTTGTTGTTGCAACCAGGTCTCGGAGGAGATGAGCATCCTCCACAACTAAATGAGCCGGTGCTTAAGCACACGGCGGATTTACAACGAATGGGTTTGTAAGTGGTGGAAACGTAGTTTTTGTCACAATCGACCCAAAGAGAATCGCCACCGAGGTCAAAGACGACGGAAGCAGGGACGAGTGGTGTACGTTGGTTGATGATGGTTGTGTATTGAAGTGTAGATTTGTCTTTAGTAATAGGGAGGATAAGAGCTTTAGGTCGGAATGATGGTTGAGCTGATGATGAAAGTGAGAAGACACAAAGACAAAAGACTGTGAATATGATTTGAGAAGACTCCATTGTTAAAGAGGTGAGTGAATTGAGTGAGTTTGAAGAAGAGGATTGGGGTCTATTTATAGAAAGCTTTTTTTTAGAATATTGTTGGGTTTTTTTATTAATTAAATGGATAATTATTGACTTTCAACTCTTGTGTCCTAGTTTATATACGGATGGTCACAATCAATGAAGGGAATACAAACACTCTACTTGTTTAATCGACAGTCAAAACCAATCAACATAGATTTGGTTACTTAATGGTTTCTCACATAAACAAAACAAATGTGTTGTTCCTTAAATACCAGACAACTTTTGTAATTATGAGATAATTACGATCCTTAAAGTAAATATCTGATAAATATAACATGTTATATATTAAAGTAGGATACATTTTTTGACTGTTATTAAATTAAGGTAGGTTTTGTTAAAAATTTATATACAAATATTTAATTAAAAAAAAAATTAATAGAAAAAATTATAAAAAGACTAAACTTTAATAAAAATATATTGGTTATTGATTCGAATCCGGTACGAGTTTGGATTCAACTTTCTGATACATAGGTTTATGATATATTCTGGTATTTTGTAAGGTTCGGTTTATCTAATTCGGTATTTTAGTTATTTTACTTGAAAACTTATTCAAATATATTTTTTGGGTAGAATTTCGTTTGGTATAGATTAAGTTCGAATTTGAGTATTTTTTATATAAAAATTTAAAATTTAAAAAATATTTAATAGATAAAGTCGAAAAAACTAAAATTCGGTTCTTGATTTTATTTGGTTTCGGGTTCGAGTTTGACTTTTTTGGTATATAAATATAGGACTCATTCGTGTAATTTTTCAAATTCGGTTCTTTTATTTTTGATGAATTTTGGTCCAGGTTTTTGGGCCCCTAAAAAATAATTAGAAAATAATATTCTAAAATATGAGTAAGAACCTAACAATCTAAATACGGCATAGAAAAAATAATGCATGTATAGGCACAAGATTGAAGTGCAAATAAAGAAAATTTTGAATCCTCGTCTTTTTATGGGCCGACTCATGGGCCATAGTGTAAAATAATAGAGATCTGATATAGGACACAAAAAACATAAAAGCCTTCAAGAAAAATATATTTTTAACATTTTACTTTATATTATACAATTCTTTTTTTTTGATAATTTATATTATACAATTCTTTTTTAGACATAGAATCTAAATAAGTTTTAGTAAGTTATAAGGTCAAAATTATTTTTAGTAAAACTTAGGGTCTAAATTACTTTTTTTTAATAAAATTCAATTAAGTCAAGCCTATAAAAATTGTTTTACTTCAACAATACAGGGCCTATATCTTTGTTGAGCCGGCCTTGATAACAATATTATATCTTGTCGTTTTACGAGTGTGTATTTGTCACTCATTTGTGAGATGGATCAGATGGACTTCGAATTGAAATAAAGAAGAACCCCATCAGGAAAAAAAGAAGCTGTTTTACATTTAATAGCCCATTAAGTGGTTAAGCTTATTTTAACAAAATTGATTAGTTCTAAGTATAAGATCTAATCATCTTCTTCAATCAGATTTTGTCTCTGAATTTCGGATTCTGGACTTGTCAGGTGTAAACACAAACATAAAATATTAGTGAATTCCTAGATTCACAATCCAAAAAAATGTACCCAATTCAAAGAGAACTCAATAATTTTGTGTTATTCTTTATTACCTCTTAATCTCTTAAATTTTTTTCTCTATAACTCATTCTTGAGTCTTATACCACTGATTCTCTCGTCTTCGTGTATACCATCGAATAACAATATTCTCTCTTGTCTTCTAAGAAGTTTGGTTTTTCTGTGGTTTCTCCTAAAAATTGCTCAACTGTATGATAATTTTGGTAGGTTGGGCAGGAAAAAATCTATTAACACAAGAAGATTTTGGAGAAAATCACTGAAACTGGCGTGCAAGACATGGTTTACTAGTAAACTAGATAGTTGTCACATTATTCAAAATCTAAGTTATACAATTTTACAAGAACAGGCCCATAAAGCCCTTTATTAAACACATCACATATTACAACACATTATTTATTGGGCTCTTATTAGGCTTTGGAGGTGAAATTGAAGTTCGCACAGTTAGTACGACGGCCCAATAACGTAGAACTAAACCCAAATCTATTACGCGCCAAATCGAATTCGATCAAATTATCCTCCAACTGAAACCCTCCGATCACCACAGAGGTTCTCGCTTTGACTCCTCCATCAACAAAACCTAAACATATGACATTATCACTAACACTCACCATCGAGTTAGCTCCATAGATCCTCCAAACAACGTCGTTGCTATGAAGCACAAGCTGAATCTCCGGCACGGCGGAACCTAATCGCGTGGCGCCGACGTTCTTCGTGCTGAAACATGCGCCAAACGGTTTCACCGATGGTACTTGAGTGATGTTCCTTGCAGCTGCTTCTTTGATGAAAGCTGACGTGAAAGCTTTGAAGATCGATCTCTCCATCACCGTGTAAGGATCCACAGTGCTGATTTTTGTTCCTCCGTATCCAGAAGTTTCGTTAATCTTCAATCGCTTATGATTAATCGGAACTGATTTCTCTGAGATTTTAATCGCTGTTACTCCGATGAAATACTCTGAAGATTTTTGACCTAATGGACCAGAAGTAGTGCTGATTGGGTTGACGAGAAGCGGCGTCGTTTGAAGACCTGAGATCTGAATTCCAGGGAGGAAAACGTAAGGTCCGTTGCCGAAGAAAGCGACTCCTCTTCCGTTAGTTAAACACACAGCGAATTTCCGATTAAAGCTAAACACGGCGGCGAATTGCGACGGTAATGCGATGTTATTACGTCCTAACCCAGCCATACCAACGGTTCCACGAGCAAGTCCTTTGAGAAGAAACGTTGATCCGCAAACGAAAACCAAATTGGGGATTTTAACAAACCGACCTGGATTAGATCCATCAGTTGATTGAATCGAAACAACATCTGTAGCAATTTCACCGGAAGTAGAAGTTCTGATGAAGTGATTATGTGGAGATTCGCTGCAAGTGTTGTTGTTACAACCAGGTCTTGGAGGAGAGAAGCATTCTCCACAACCAATAGAGTCGGCAAGTAAACACACAGCAGAGTTACAACGAGGAGCTTTGTAAGTGGAAGAGACGTAGTTTTTGTCACAGTCGACCCAAAGAGCTCGACCACCGAGGTCAAAGACAACGGAAACAGGAACCAGTGGTGTGCGTTGATTGATGATGGTTGTGTATTGGAGAGTAGATTTGTCTTTTGTTACAGGGAGGATCAGAGCTTTAGGTTGAAATGATGGTTGAATAGATGATGACAGTGAGAAGATACAGAGAAAGAGAATTGAGAAGAAGATGATTCGAGAAGAAGCCATTGTTGGTGATATGAGAGTGAAGATGATGACTGAGTTTTGTTTCTATTTATAGAAATTTTTTTGGGGTATTTTGTCGGTTTATTTGAATATAATGGATAACTATTGACTTTCAAAGTCGGGTCATAGTTTTTATATTATTATATAGTTTCGTGATTTTGTTAATAGTTTATGTGAAAATGACACTAATCAAATCCAACTTTTTGTTTGGGTTAAGTGTTTAGACAAAGTCACAAAACTATGTTACTCCTTTTGGCATCAGTTTTTGTTTACTTTCTTAAACTAAAATAAATTTTACTAGTTGGGTCAATATCTTAGTCTTTATTCTTTTTACTATATGATTAAAATGTACTCCCTCGATTTAGTATAGTTGATATTTTAAAATTTTTATGCAATATTTATTGTAATTTTAGTATTTTTGACTATTGAAATTCTACCTATTATTTGTGATTGATTGTATTAAAAACCAAAAAAAAAAATTCATGGGTGTCTATAAGCCGCCCCAATTGGTCACAAAAGTACATAAACATTCATGAATCCAGCTTATGATCATAAATGAGCTGAAACAACAGTACGTTGGATAATACTAGGTGCCTTTGGATCCAATACCAGCTAACCCTAGGTGCCTTTCTTTGACTTTTATTTTTCACACTATTTACAAAAGAGTAATCCAAAAAAAACCTCTAACATTAAACCAAAAACTCCATTTTAAAATTCAGAGATTCTAGGACATTAAATAACAATAAAAAAACAAAAGACTTCTAATTCAAATAAAATATTTACTTCATCCATTTCAAATTATAAGATGTTCTAGGAAAAATACACATATTAAAAAATTCATTTATTACTTTTGAAAAAAATTTATATTTTATTTAAAAATTATCTAACTAATCATAATTTATACTATAAAATATTATAGATAAAAACTATCAAATTCATTAAATTTTACATAGAATTGTGGGAAAAATCTTATAAATTAAAACAAAATTAGAAATCTTAAACCTTTTCTAATTTGAAACGGAATGAGTATAAAACTTAAAAGCAAAATAACAACCTTTAGGTTTCCAAAAAATTTCATGGTCTCCATACGCTGCAAAGACAACTTATGTGATTTGTAATTATATGAGATATTTTATTGTCCACAGTAGAGCCTCAATCTAACAAACTCCTCAAAGCCCACGATTTTATTTCTTTTTTTATATATATTCAACAATAGGTATATTTTTGTTTTTCAACATTGGATCACAACTGACCGAACCAGTAGCCAAGTTTCTGCATAATGCAGGCGATAAGACCCGATCCCATAACATGCAAGTGCGTCTGCCTATAAAAGACTTACTAATTGCTACTAGATTAAAGACTACTTGCATAGCTATATTTTAGAATCACAATATATAAAGATTAAAAAGTATATGGTTTATGAGTTTATTCGATTCAATTATTGATAAATAGTTATGATTTGGTACTATTATAAAATATTCCAAATGTTTCATAAATTATTTTCATAAAACTGATAATCGTCTTTGTTTAGAATAATCAATTTCGAAATTCCATGGTTTGAATTTTAGTATTTTACATTATCACATATTTTTCAATACTTAAAATACAAAGTATTACATAAATCGGATCATTGATTTTGGGTCACATCAATTAACGGATATGCTAAAGAATACAAACACTTTACTAGTTTTGTATTGTATCGTAAGCACATAGAGACTATCAATCATTGAATTATTTGATTTGTTAATAAACAGTCAAAACAACATCGATTTGGTTTAACCAGACAATTTAAATATCTGATAAATATAAAATATATATTTATCAGTTTTTTATTCTCAATTTGAAGAAGAATGGACCCATTGAGCCCTTATATACAAATCAAACATATTATAAGAAATCTATATTGGGCCTTTATTAGGCCTTGGAAGTGAAATTGAAGTTGGCACATGTAGTACGACGGCCCAATAACGTAGAACTAAACCCAAATCTATTACGCGCCAAATCGAACTCAATCAAATTATCCTCCAATTGAAACCCTCCGATCACGACAGAGGTTTTTGCTTTGACTCCTCCATCAACAAAACCCAAACAGATAACATCATCACTAACACTCACCAT